>JAULBS010015434.1:0-25311 GCA_032355785.1 Symmetromphalus regularis | reverse complement strand
CTGTAAGTAATATATTTACTAGCTCCATTTATTCTACATTATCATATCTTTCATTTGACACCAAAATCAACCATCTAGCATTAAAACTTAATGAGATATCACATTTTGAACATTAACAGGTATATCAATTATTGCTAATACAGTGGCGGATCCAGGGCAGTCTAGGGAGTCAGGAACACCCTTTTCTCGATTTTTATGTTTTAAAAATCTTTTATCAAGTGGAAGGACGTGAAAATTAACTGTTATTTCTCCTTTTCTATTCACTCATCATTTTTGAACCACCACCCTTTTCAGAAATCCTGCATCCGTGCCTTTATTGAGATGCATGATCAATGGGCCAAGGGGAGTCTCTATGCATACACATCCTATAATCCATCATGAATGGTACAATTTTGTTCCATCTGTTAAAAGATTTTGGTCAATTATAAAATATCTCAATTATTAAAATCTTCTTTTAAATAAAAACACACCAACTAAAAGCAAAAAATCATAGCAATCACAGATGGTACAGGGCCCGCGGAGAGCATTTGAAAGTGGGTGAGGCAGGGGGCGCTGAAAAGTAGGCGAACGAAGGGCAGCAGCGGTTCTGCAGGAATCCCTCCATTTTATTTTGTCACCAAGCCAGAAAATATTTGTATTCAGCAAATAAAAATAGTTTTAGTGATTTTTTCAAATTAGTTGTCCCCTAAAAAGTGGAGGGCCGCCCCCACCCCCTACTCCGCGGTAACTGTTAGGAATATTGTTTTGATCTATTGAACTTATATAGTCTACTAAGTTACCCAATAAGTCAATCAAGTTACCTAGCAGTCAACTACAAAGAGAACTATATCTGAAAACGTTTTTGTTTTCTTTTCATATTATTTATTCATAGTGACTCTAGTGAAATGTATTGAACACAATTTCATACAGATTAGATTAGACGTTGCAAAATGCTGAAATATATCAGAGTGTCCCAGTAACTTAGCTAACATTTTGGTATGAGGTACCTGATATGCTGACCCGTTGTGCAGTATAATATTTACTGTTATATGAAATCAATAAAAAAAAACAAATGGAAGAAATAGATGATGATGTTTATTTTTTGGTAAGTACATTAATAAACAATAATAAACAGTGTGACATTAATTGTATATGTTGGGAGTCTATAAAGATATAAATGGTCTTCTCGATATATCGCATTCCAAATGAAATTGACAAATTCATAACAAACAACCAGTAAGCTGAATATCATTTATTACAAAACAAACAACAAATAATTATATATGTATCCTGATGGAGGGGCGAAACGACTCACTACAAGGGGCGAAACGACTCAGTTACAAGAGCGAAACTTTCTTTTAGGGCGAAACGACCCGGTGCGAAACGACCCAGTGCGAACGGGAATAAGGGCGAAATGACCCGATACCGCGCAGGCGTATTGCAAATAAAGTACCGAGCACACGTTTGGACGCCATTGATAGTGTTTGTGTGAGTATTTTGTTTAGGTTTATCTATTTATTTTTTTAGGTTCATAATAGAGTTTACTGTGTAATAATCTGCGACTTTTATTCTTGTTTTACTCTCGCTATTCCTTTCAGGAAATGCATTAGAGCAGTGGCTTCCAAGCTTTTTCGAGCTACCGCCCACCTAAAGCCAACTTCAGGCTCTTCGCCACTTGCCTTGCGCTTGGCTTCCTGGCCACATTTCTAGCGGCCCCTTCACCCACCCAACACATACAAAGACAGACCTCATTCTTGGTATTAGGTATATTGCAAAATAAAAGAAAACTATGCTTTCGTGTGTAACTCGTGTTAATTCTATTCTTTGTAAAGCATGTGGTGTTCGTTGAGTGAAGCTGGGGGGGGGGGGGGGTTGTAGCGCAAATGGTAAAGAGTCCATCTGTGATGCTGTTTGTCAGTGGATCCATTTGCAATTTGGGCTATTTTCTGGTGCAAACACTCAAACTGGTCCACAACTGGTTCATTAAAGGCTGTGGTATGTGCTGTCCTGTCTGTCGGACTGATATAAAAGACTCCTTGGTGCTTATGGAAAGAGTAGCCTATGTGGCAGCAGTGGGTTTCCTCTAAAGATATATATCAGAATGACCAAATGATTGACATCCCATAGTCTATAATAAGATAACAATCAATGTGCATTGCCTCCAGAAGGGCAGACTGCCTAAATCAGGAAACATTGGTGTAATGCAGCATCTTTCACTGAATTATCATTTATTATTTTTAAACTTTCGATTTAAAAATTGATACTTAAATTCAGTGCCAGAAGATTTGTTAGTATTAATAATATTGGATAAACATTTTAGAAGTACATAAATTGTAATCGTCATTGTGTTATCAGCAGATTGAGGGTGATGGTGCCGTTGGTGTGCATCCCTAACCTCCTTTTTAAAAAACACAACACATTTACAGTTTCACATCTATGTACACAAACACACACCCTCTTTCGTGAGACACTGTCAAATCCATCCAGTTTTAAATGTTTGTAATGGTAAAATTTATGAAAGCACCCCTTCCCACTGTTACACAGAAGTTATTGCTTAATTCTGACAATATATTTTTTAAGAATTATGAATATGGGTTTGGACTTTGAAATCTTTCCCCTAGGTGACAGATCTAGCCTGTTCTAGTTGGAAAAGTGGAGGGGTTTTTTCTTCAGAAAATGGTGTAGTAGTTTTATCAAACAAAATATTTTCTCAGAAGAAAAAACTACGTTAGCTCATTAATATTTATGAATCGCTGCATTGTCTTGATTGGTTAGGGTCAAGCTAGAAATGTGGACCCAGGGTCTCACTGTAAACCCAACAAATGTAATTCTGACATTGTTTTGACACCTGTCTGCTCTTTATGCAAGTTATTTATCTTATTGAAATCACTCTTTGTCTCCAAGCACAGTTAACATATTTATTTTCTTCATTATAAAATGGTATTTTATTTTATTAATAATATAGTTACTGAATATGACCTGTTTAAAATTGGCATGTATTTGAAATTCCTTAAAGCTTCTTAGAAGTTTAGATATATATATGCAGGTGTTACTAAATTGGAATGTTTTATATTTTTTGATACAAAATACTCATTCTATTTTTAAATTTCAGAAGGAGAAAAAGTTGACTAGCTAGAACATTTTACCACCATGAATAGAAGCTCACGAGGTGGATGGAATACACGTGGAGGTTACGGTGGTCGTGGAGGCTACAATAGCTATATGGAGGTGAGATAAAACTGTCCACTCCATGTGCATACATGTACAAGCTTGATCTTTGCTTCATTCCAAGGGTGTTACCATTTTTACTGGAACTAAATATTACATTTTAATATTTTTTAAATTATGCTTCTTGGTATGTTTTATAGACATAACTTTATAATCATAAAACAAATGGAATTGTATAATATTTAGATTGGGAGTGTATGTTATGTGTTAGCCACTTCACTTTGATATGTTTTATTATCTTCTGCAAGTTGTGAAGTCTTGAATATCCAAAATGTAGCAGTGATAGAGACAAACAATTAATCAAGGAATAATCAATCATAGGTGTATCTGGTATGTAAGAAACAGTCTTTTCTACTCTGAAAAATTATTACTTGCTAAAATTTGAGGGGTATGTGTCTGAAAACATGAACTTCTGATAAAGGAGGTAAATATCAAGAATTAACTTATTAAATGTAATAATTTCATTAGGTTACTAATTTGATTCACGTTTTGGATTTTATTATTTTATTTTCCTTTTACAGCAAAACCCTGGTTTTGGGGGTGGATATGGTAATGGCGTTTCTGGTGGCCGTGGTTATGGAGGACAAGGATTTGGAGATGATGGCTATGGCTTTAATGAAGGCATTGGTGTAAATGCCATCCAAGAGGAGCAGAATATGTTGCGTAACAAGTTGGCAATGGCCAATAATTTGTTACAGCAACAAACTCAGCTGTTGGAAGAAGTTGGAATGCAAGTCAGCGGTGTTGATAGGGGTGGCATGGGTGGGATGAGGAGAGGCAGGGGGCTAATGGGAGATGGGCCGGTAGGATTCATGGGACGTGGTTTTGGTGGAAAAAGACCTGGATCAGAAGGATATGGATTTGGCTTTGATCCCAAGAGGCAGCGAATGGAAATGGTAAGAACTGTCTTCATTTCAGATGTAAGTGTGGTGTACGTATTTCAGAATGATAAATTATGATTTAAAATAAACATCGCCATACATATGTAATATTTAAGATTCACAACAAATATTAAGACTCCATTCTTGGCCTATGATTTCTGTTCCTAAGCTGGTCACATTGCTGATCTTATCTTTTTTTCTGTATTACCTAAATATATGAAATTAAAACAAATCTTTAAATTTGTCTTTTATAAATTGACTAAAAACATATTGTCCATCATCATTAGACTATTAAAACCAAACAAAATTAACATCTTTGGGTATGTGATGAGCCAATATCTATTTCTTCCTCTCCCCTAAGTCCCTTCCCCCACAAAAAAAGACAACACCAAATAATAACAAATCTCTATTAACAGAACCAATAGAAACCAAAAATATTTTTTAAATGTATGGTACATTAGTGTTAAAAGGATTTGTTCACAATTACATGGCAGATTACTGTCATTTTTGTTATAGGTTGAGTAAAAATGTTATTTTTAAATAGTCTAGATAACAGAACAGAATTTTATTTTACTCTCATGGCTCCCATTTGGTGGCATCAGAGGAACATAAATAACAACAATTGGCTAGGACAGGACACCAGACTCATTGTGAAGACTTTGGTTCAAAACCATCAGAGGCTGGTTCACATTTTATCTACATGTTAAAATTACTAAATGTTTGACATCCAATAGCCGATGATTAATAAATCAATGTACTCTAGCCATGGTGTTAAAACAAAAAAAATAAGAAAACAAATGGCTAGGTGTCTACTTTATTATGTGCAGACATGGTAACATGTTTGTACTTAAAAGATATATAAGTATAAAAATGTCTTGTATAATATACACAAGATTATAAATTAGCATTTACTAGTAGTTTCGCCATCTGGTTAGTTGAAAACATGTTGAGCCAGTAACCCTTTGGTTCTTTAATTGTGGAGTGAAAAGTTGAAATTTGATAATGCTGGTCATTTATCGACCATCATTTAAACAAAATTAGTTAGTGGTTGGTTGTTTTTGCAATTAATCAGCATGTTATTTAATAAATATAATGATGCCAACTGTCATTTTTAATATGTGTATGTTTGTGCTATATCATTTTTTTATGGAAACATTAAGAACATGTAAGATCACATTGTCCTTATTACTATGTATTGTGTGATCAACAGTAACCTTTGAGTGGGCTTTAGACCACAAAAATGTGGAAGCTTGGTTATAAAAACAGTATTTATAATTACAATAAAAACAAAACAGTTAAAAGGATATGGTTTTTTTTATTTGTCCAATACAAGAAAGATGCATCTTAATGTGTTTTAATAACCCAAAATTAGAATATGAACATATGTTGATTCAGTCGGTATATAATCCATAATACTTTTCATATGTTTCAGTTCATATCACTTCCCCTTATCAGGATCAAATTGTAGACTAGTGACTGGGAAGATCATGCAGTACAATGAGTCCCACTAAATAAATGTACACTGTATTTACAAAATATAATAGACTATCTGTAATAAGGATTTTTGATTAACCATTTGTACCTTTAATGGTATTATGGCCTATACCTTACCTGATCATTGCAAACATGCATATTGTAACCATTGCATGTTCAGTGAAATCTTCAAACAAATGATGCAAGTTGTAATAATGTTAAACATATATTAACACTATGTAAAATGTGTGGTTAAGAGGATGTCAGGAATTACTGCCTGGAAGCATACCAATATTACCTTGTTTCTAGCATTTTTTAATTAATATAAAATATTTTATGCAGTTATCAGGCAGTATTACTTGCAAAGATATCAGTGTTAATATGCTCATGATGTTTAATAGACTAGAATATGCTTGTTATAAGCATTGTAGAGGAATAACAGAAATAACTGTTACTTTGCTCATGACTCTTTCTAAAAGAAATTTGAATATGCCTGTTATGGGCATATTTGTATATCAGGAATCACTGCCTGGAAAAATCTCATTGCAACAAGTAGAAATGTTTTGTACTTTATGGCAATGATTACCTGCTATGTTGTTAAAACAAAATTAACATTTTGTGGTTAATCCATATCCAAACCTTTGATTATACTGCCAAAATTAAGGGCAGATAAAAAAAAAATTGCTATCAACCTGAGTTGGTAGATAAGAATTTTTTATTTTTATTCATGACCAGTTAGAATTGTATTGGACTGAAACAAATAAAGGAAAACAACATTCTTATGAAAAAAATTAATAAAATTATTTAAACCAGTTTTTATTAATGATTATTTAAGTTTAGCCATATGCTTTTTTCTGCTTTTTATATCCTTGGCCTTTTTAAACACGTGTTTGGTGTCATGGACATCATTTGAAATTTTTTTTTTTTAACCATACATAATAAAATTACTAGTACATAAAGCTGTACTAGTTTCAGTATCTTTTAAACTAGGCGTGAATAATAATGAAAAGTTAGTTTTTGTTTCTATATAAATATAAAGCACCATTTCCCAAATCTGATGTTTATAAATTATTTCTACACTGTTGCTTTGTGATTTGAGGTTACAAAAACTCCAATGTACTCAGTAAAACATTCACCATGTTGATGGATATTCTTTTTTGAATAACCATCAATAAATGCAAAGCTTTAGAATTTGAATTGAAGGGGAAGACACGTGTATAAATTACATGTTTTTTTAAATAGAATTATAATTTCCATTAACCAGTACCTGAAATAGGGTACTACAGTTGGTAGTACGATTGGCCAGGCAGTGCTTCTTCAAATGGATGATGCCTTTTGGTAAGGCACATTCTTTTCAATGATTTAATAGTTTTGGAACACACTTAATGGTTTCAGTCATTTGGTCCTCGGGGTGGTAGAGGTAGAGGTCGAGGTCGTGGTGATGGATCAAGATCTCGAACCCAGATTCGCAGGGAGGCACGTGTTAAGACCGTGCAGAAGAGAAAAGATAAAGGTAAACAGTTGCATTGCTCCAGTAGCAATACAGAATTGTAGGAAAGCTTTGTGCTTAAAACTCAGTAAACTAAATAACTAAAGACTTTCATGTTGATGAAGTAGAGGAAAAAACATTTCATAAAGATTGGCAGGTCTTTGTGTAGATATTTTAAGGAAAAGTTAATGTTCCTTACTTCTTCATAATTATATATTTCTACATATAAGAAATTTTAACTGCCATCAGTAAAATTTGATAGTATAAATAATAGGAATTTGTTCAGAACATTAGTTCTTGACCAAAGACTGTTGAAAATAATATACTGAATAGAACAAAAATAAACCAAAGATTAAAAGGTAACAAGTTGTCTGAAATTAAGATATGTTGGCAAATTGTTGGTAACAATTAATTTTGTTATAAATATTCACATTTTATTGTTAAATCTTAATCATTACATGGTGTTTGTTGTCTGTAAAACGTGTGTGATAAAATACAGTTCACATACAGTACACACTGTAGAAGGAAAGTGAACATTCTAACTAAGTAGTTAACTCCATGTATTTCCCAAGCAACCTGTTTGTTAGATATTGTTTGTAATAATATGCCTTGCACGACTGTATTTTCTAAATTTTATATATATAACTGATTTTTAAAATGTTTACACCCACCTACATGCGCGTACACAGAAGGTGAAAGAAAGTGTACTTGGTCAATTTCGAAAATAACAAAAATAATGAAGCCGTAATTTGAAAAAAAACATTTATTATAATTTCAAAATCAATTTTGAAACCATTTGGAGATTTAAATATCTTTTTGTTGTTTTAATTTAGTTTATGACTTAATTGTTTTTGCTTTTGTTAAAATTCACCATGTACATTTTCTTTTGTACAATATGTAAGTTTATGATTTGTATTGCAACAGAATGTAACACAATTGTATTTTATAAACTGTTGTACAATGTGATATTGATTAAATATACATATTAAAAGCTTATAAATTTATTATGTGATATGTAGATTAGTTTGGAATGGCTGTGTAATGTTCATATTTTTTTGTTAGTTATTAAAATATTTAAATATAGGAATGCAATAATACCATGAGGGATTAATCAAACTAAAAATTATGAAACAGTTGATAAAAGATTAATAGTAGAGAAACTTTCTAGATAAGGGTGGAAGTTTTATGTTACAGGAATTGAACCAGTAAGGGTCATTTACAATCAACATTTTCTTATTCATACATAGTGTATGTTCAAAAGGAGACGGGTCAAAGCTAATGTAAGAATTTACATTAAACATTAAAATGTCATTTGAAATCCTCCACGGAACAGATTTTAGACCTTTTAATTTGAGGAAGTGGGTCCTGAAAATTGTATGAATAGATAATTGTAAATAAGCCCTAATAGACACTTAAATTATTAGGCAGATTAATACCCTTTCTGCGGTGTACAGTATAGCTTTTAGGTGCCACGACATTATATTAAATGTATACCATAATTCATAAAAATATTGAATTATTATAATAAGTGGTTAGGCAGTTCTTCATTATTGTTTCAAATACTTTTTAAATTTTTAAACAAATTTGTAACTAAACTTGAAAAACAAAATTTTAATTAGAAATGTGTTTATAATCTTCTTTTTTTTAACCTAATATGTGTAATGCAAATTGAGTGATACACGTAGCAGCTTTTGTGGTTTGTATTATACGAGTTTGTTAATAATTATGTTTATGTACTGCATGCAACAGATTTTCAGTGTTTTTATTATTATTATTTTTATTGATTATTATTGTTATTTGTTTAATGCGTCCACTTGTTTGGTATTTTTCTGTTTTTAACTGATCTGGTCATATTGTAAAATAAAAAGTTTTAAAAAAAGTCTTTAAATAATATCTGTAAGCAGAAAGTTAATTATTTCAAAGATTAAGAAAAATATTCTTAGATTTAATTTGACATTGGAATATACTGATAATCAAATCATTATATTTTGTTTTTTGTTTGATTAGCTGACAGGAAATCTGATGGTCCTAAAGAACCGGTAAGTATTTTTGTAATTTTATTTTCAAAGAGTTTTATTACATGTATAGATTAATGATCTAGGTCTTGTTTTTGCAGATAAAGATTTTAAAAATATTTATTAAAACATCAACTGTTTTAATGAATGTTTATTAGCTGACGGCCACATAAATAGTATAAATGAGAAATGAAATAATTAATAATAAATAAATAATCTTTCTTTTTATTTGTAATACTTAAACAATCTGACCTCAGTATTGAAAGGATTTTGTTAAAAATCTTTTAAAAAAATTATATTGTATAAGACATTGTTATCAATTTAGCCATAATTTCATTGGTATTTAGGTAATTTAAAAACTTTAAATGGTGTGCTTTGATAATTCACATTCATATATTTGTTATTTTGAAAATAAATGTTTTTAAATCAATCCATAGATGTGTTTTCCTCAGTTGATTGGTAAATGTAACATTATTATGTCATTTTTTTTGTTTTGTAGTATGATCCAACAAAGAATTCTGTGAGCTACTGTCATGTTTGCCGCTTTGATTACATTAATTTAAAGGTTAGTCTTTTTCATCAATGCTAGGTTGGGTTGAGGTTTTCTCTTATTTTTGGAGGGAGTGGGATGGGGAGTTTATTTTATTTTGAAATGTGACCCAAATAAGTTCCTCTGATTAAGTGTGTGGTACTTTCTAAAATAAAGCCTATTGTAAATTTTGGTAATTATTTACATTTAAATTTGAGAAAGATTTATATTTCCATGATTTTAATTACTTATGAAAGTTGTATCACTAAATATCTTTGTGACAACTATTTTGATTTTGGATTTACATGTGTGGTAAGTAACTAATGTAACTACTTTTGTGGTTTGTTAATTTTTTTAAATACTTGAATATGTTAATATACTAAATTGCAAAAGAAACACATTATTTACCAATGTAAAGAAAACCCACAATAACATTCGGGATTTGTCCTGTATTTAAAATAAAAATAATAAAGGTCATGAAGATTCATTTCTGAGACACATGTGCATTTTCGATTGAAGTTTGCTTGGAATAAATCGCCAAAACGCAGCTTCATAGACCGGTGTGAGATGCACATGCAAACAATTCTCATTGAGGCAGTATGCACAAGCGATACCTGCTTGCTATCTGCATAAAAAGCAACCTTAATTTCAATGCATTAGGTAACAGGGAACAGGCGATTATGTGCCTAAATGCTGGCCAGTGTTAACAAGTTGTGGCGAATGCGTTTATTGTCCATGTCACTATGATATGACTAAAATATCGCTACAACACCACCAACAGCACAGCAGACCATCTTCGTGGCAGTCGCCCCAGGGTTAACACCCCTCGACAAGACCAGCTCATTCATTGGCAACACCTGCATGAACAATTCCTCCCGGCTGCTGAAACAGCTTGTCAGACCATTGGGACCCATCATCAATGGAGGACAGTTCTCATTTCTGATGAAAGTCAATATTGCATTTCAACAGCAGATGGCAGAGCCAGGGTCTGGCAAAGGAGGGGTGAACGCTACTCAGATGTGTGTGATGGAAAGGAACTCATGGGGAGTGAAATCATGGTTTGGGGAACAATTGGTTTTAACAAGCAGGTGGAACCTCTTGTCTTTCAGAATATTGTGCAGGTAGGGGTAATGACATCATAGCTGAGTATATTGACCAAGCCCTGAGACCCCACATTTTGCCCCATTTCGTTCATCACCATAACCATGTTTTCCAGCAAGATAATGCCTGCCTCCATATGGCCAGAGTGACCAGGGACTTCCTGCAGCAGCATAACGTGTGAACCATGGACTGATCAGCTCTCCGTCTTGATTTAAATCGGATAGAACATTTGTGGGACGAGGTCCAACGAAGACTCAACCAGGTGCACCCAAGACCAACAACTGCTTCTCAACTGCATATGGCTTTTCTCAGGGTGTGGACCCAAGTGCCAATGGCATTCATCAGTCGCCTGATGCATTCTATGTATCAGTGTCCTTCATCAACGCACAGGGTGGCCACATGAGATACTGACTTGGAACGACCCTCCTATTATCCACACTTGTGCCACCTCTTCACAAGCATTACATAGCATTCAGCACTCTATCCTGATGCAGTGTGCCAAAAACTGACTCTCTAAGATGTGCACAGTGGCATCGACATTACCTAGAAATTCAACACATAATTGCATCATATCCATAGTGCATTTCTTTTGCAGTTCAGTATACCTTTTAATGAAGTATGATTAACTGTGTTCATCAAATATTCGGATTTGTGTAGAAAAACATAAATTTTACTCGAATTTGGTTTTAGAGATGGAAAGAACACACTGAATTGGAGTCTCATAAATTACGAATGTCTGAACTGGAGGACAAAGAAGGTGATGAAACTTGTGTTGAAGAATTACAACTACTGGAGAAAATCAAACACCAGACCGATCTCCGTGAAAATCAGAGGTGAGTTTTTAATAACGGCAAATTAGAGGTCTTTTATGGACTGAATTTTTTTTTGAGGGAGAATATACAGAAATAATTTACTTAGGTGGCCTAGGGAATAGAAGAACACGCCAATGGCACAAGGGCAAATGTAAAAGATCTTCATAACAGTAAAAAGTTTAGTATTATTATGAAATATATGTGAGAGAAATATGAGACATGTTTTTAGACATTGTCAGTATCAGCTTTTGTGTTTTATATAATTATTGAATATTTGCTTCTTTTTTTGTTTTTTATTATTTTTTTATGCAATGCTTTTTATTCTTTAAAATTGGTATCTTTAAGCTAGGTGTATAAATGTTATTTCATTTTTTAATATTTTAGCTGGGTTTACTGTGAAACCTGTGATAAGGATACAGTCTCATCACTGATTAAGCATAAAGGATCTCCACAGCATGAGGTGAGTAAAGACTCAACAGCAATGTCTCAAAATAAACTAATTTGTATACCAATGGCACATTTATGTATATTTATGTGAATAAATTTAATCTTGGTTTGTTACTAACACTGATTATTGCTAGTTAATTTAAGTGGTAGTCATGGATAAAATATTGTTATGAATTTTAACAGTAAAACAAAACTAAAATTAGTCCCTCAATTTACATTATAACTTGAGATTGTATAAAAAAAAAATTTGACCTTGTTAAAAGAAATTGGTGCAACTCTTTTGATTTTATTTGCCTATATATGCCACCATTCCAGTAATTAACCCTTTTTATATGATTTTGCAAAGTATTGATATTTTTGCATCCAGTATAAGTTGGCACGCTGCAGAAAAGGATGCAAATGGTGTGAGATTAAGAGCTTTAAGAACTTCACTGACCTCTTGGAGCACCGTGCTACAGAACAACACATTAGGGTAAGTGTCTTTTTAATACATTTACAAAGCATAATTACTTTTATTTATGTTTTTGAGATAACTGGTAATAAGGTAATGCTCACAAAGTTGGGATGATCAGTGCAACATAGAAAAGTTGGTTTGTATATCATATTAAAGATCATTACAGCCCAGTATTTATTTCTATACACACGTTACCATAAAATAAACTTTAAAAAAAAAACAATAATTTTTTTAATAATTTGAATTCTACTTTTTTTTATTTTGTCTGTTAATTGTTCCAGTTGTATTAGTTTGGTAGAATTTATAGAATATATTTCACTTAATTCCATTGGCCTAAAATGAATAGAACTCGTATATTTCACATACAATAGCTAATAATTAATAATGTGTTGGGGGTTTTAGTAAACAAATATAATTTTCTTTTGTTTATAAGTAGATAAATTGGCATATGTTGCAAATCTTACACCACTTAATATATTTGTAGGAACGAATTCGGCGCACTGGAAAACGTGATATGACCATTCCAGAAGAAGTTTTGGAGTATGAGTTGGTATGTTGAGTTTACATTAAGTGTGATATAAATATCTTTTACAGAAATAATACAATTAACAGCTTTTATTGTCCATGTGTTTGAGAAGTGAGACGTAGCCCAGAGGTGGTGTCCTGCTGATATGCAGGTGGTTGTGCTTGTCAGTGGACCCTCCGGGCTACTTCTGTTTTCAGCCAAAGGTATACAACTGCTATTTGTATTGTCCTGTCTGTGGGAAAAGACTCCTTACTGCTAATCAGAAAGTGGTAATGTGCTGGCAGACTTTGGAAAAGGCAAAGTGTGTGACACCTGATAGCCAGTAATTAATTAAATAAATAAAAATGTTCTGTTAAATTAAACAAAAATTCTTTTGTATACTTCTTTTGAGATTGAATGTTAATCAGCAGCTATTAGGTGTCAAACATGGCTCCCAGAAGAAACCCACTATCACCACTTAAGGTCCACTTTGCAATTTGTCGCAAATGGTCATTTATATGTACCTTCCCACAGTTATGGCCTACTGGCTGGAACAAGAAATAGCCCAGTGAGTACACTGAAGGGGATTTATCACATGTCATTATTGGACAGACTAACTCAGAACTTTGCTGTGCACCTTGAAGATATAAGAATAAATATTTATAGATTCAAGAATTTTTTATAACTCTTTTACACATTCTAAAAAAACAAACATTTTAAAATATTACTCTTTTATTTGTATTTGTAGGAAGAACTTCCTGAATTTCAGTCTGGAAGACAAATTGGTAAGTTTGCTTCATCTTTTTATCCATTTCTTTTTATTATATGATAGTGAAAATCAAGAAAATTGCTCTCTCCAATTGAAATTACTCATCTGAAATAATGTCCAGGCAAGCAGTGTGCATTACTTACCTGTTATTTCCAAATAGGATTGATTACCTGCTACATAGTTTCTCACTTCCATACTCAAATGTAATGGGCACCATAATAATAATAATAATAATAAGTTTTATTTATTGATGTAACATAGTAGATGCTAATCTTCCCTGAGATCATCTGGTTCAAAAATACAATACAAAATTATAATATAGAGAAATCTAGATAGATAACAGAATGAAATGTATGACATAATACAATTTTAACAAATATTGTTTCATTCTGGATTTAAAAATACAAACTTTTAATGAAGATTGGATGCAGAAGTTTGGTTCCATTAGTTTTGGCTAATTAGTGCTAACTCCATTAACCAGTTTAAACACGAAATTTGTGTTAAAAGAAACGTATTTCTGATATTATTGTCCCTGTAAACTTATTTCTTGATTGGCTTTAATTCAAACTAATTACTATTCACAACCCCTGCAATTAAGGAAATGTCCATGACAAAATAAATGCTGTGTAAAAATAGTCTCCACGGTACTTTTAGCATAAAGTATACTTTATTTTTAATAATAATAAATATGTATATACCTTGAAAAAAAAGATCACAGCAAAAAAAGTGCAATTTTTGGTGTTGCTTTTCATAAACTTATATGTATTTGTTTACAGGAAGTGAATACATTGTTGCAGTGACTGGTTATCTTTGTAAGCTTTGTCAGAAGTACTATCCGAATTTGAAGAGTGCTAGGCAGGATCATTGTAATTCACATGATCACTATGCTGCTTATAAGGTATGTAAGTTTTTAAGTAGCACTAACCATCAGCACAAGTTTACAATTCACATTCAGGGCTGATCCAGAAATTAAGATATTTTCATAATGATTATCTCACACCATCTTTATATACTCGATAGAACTGTTGAAGAGTCACCCATGTAACACTGTATTAACAACTGATGGAATGTCTCAAAACTGACGCTTGGTTTCATAAAAATGGAGGCCTTATACACAGTAACTATTGTTTCAGAGTACATGTGCACACTCTGCTTTACATGTGCAGATGAAGACGAGTGATTTTGTTAATGTTCTGGTTTTTTAGAGGTGGGATTTTTCTTCTTTTTAAATAGGTTTCATCTGTGTTTTAGTTCATGTTTACATGCCCATTTTCAAAGTGTTAATTAATTTAACAGTTCCATTAAGCAGATTTAGTACCTCTCACAATAATTTTATTTTAAATATTATGCATTATTTCTTTGTTTTATTAACAGAAAGCAAAGTCTCAGAGCATATCGGACAACGTTCGAAACTTGGCTGTTAAGGCTCGTTTCTGCTTTAAAGATGGAGAAGAGAATCGATATATGACTGGTCGAGAATATGAGGAATATCAGCTGAAGTCTAATGAGATAGATTTCGATAAGATTGAAGAAGAGGTTAATGAAGAGAAGAGATTGGAAGAAGAAGAAAGAAAGCGACAGGAAGAAGAGGATGAGAAGCTCCGCGTAGAACTTGAGGCTGCAAAGAAATTAATGGCTAACAATGGAATGGAGCCAGAAGTTAAGGAAGAACAAGGTGAAGAAGATATGGAAGCACAGGATGAAGATGAAATTCTGAAGGCTAATTAGACGTCATTTTCTGTTTTAATGAATATACAGTGTTAAATATATGATGGACAGCACCTGACACAGTAAATTTAGTTAATAAAATGCTTTCCAATTTTAGTATTCTGCATAAACCAGATTTGTATAAACATGACCATTCACAGCAAACTGGGTATTAATTAGTAAATTATAAAATCTGAGTTTTCAACTTTCCCTCAAACCCAACTGCTCACAAAACTTCAAGAATCAAAATACTTTGGTACCTTTTGAGAGACAGAAAGACATGACAAAACAAGTTATAGTGGTCCTTTTGAGAAAAACGGCTTTATGGTTCAGCCTGTACTAAATAAATGAATTACCATTTTTTGGACCCGTTTTATATATCACAATGTGAATAAATGTATGAAAACAATATGTAAGACAATAAATTATGAATATTCACAAAAAATCACAAAAGAAATGCCTGTATGGCTATTTCTCATTTAGAGTGCAGAATAGGCCAGTGTGATTTAATTCAATGAGAAGGCTCACAAATGTTTTTTCAGGTGTTTAGAATTGAGAGTTTTTGATTTGTTATTGGCTACTTGTAATTAAAATACAACACTTCAGAGTACATTGTTGTGTGGAGTTGTGAATAGATTTATATATCCCATTATCCAACCTAATTTTTACAATCGACTACAACTACATATGAAGGATGTTATCTGGGAAGAAAGTAACTTATTGTATTACAGTGAAAATACACTATTTGAAGGTGTTCAGATTACAAAAACTGATAAATACAATGTTAACTTAAACAGAATTCCTGCTTATGTAAAAGTTCTCTTTGATCTGACAAACTGTTGATTTGAATTTGTCATAAAGCTGTATGTCCATTATGGTTTGCTTTACCATTTTTTGTGTGTACTTTTATGTCACTGCGTTAAAATATTTACAGTATTTTGAAGTAAATAGCAAAACATGTTTAAATTATTTTGTAATAGAAGTAAACTTTTTTTTTCAATTAGAAACTGGTTTTATATGGTATAATGTTGGATGTAATAGTTTCATAAGTTTTGAAAGTAATTAATACTTTAAAATGTTTAAATCTTAATGAAATATATTTAAGTTTTTACTTTTTATTTATATTAAATTAAAACAGTAAAATATGGATAGTTGAATTTTGGTCAAATAGACCTTTTTTTCAAAGTTGATATGCCAAGGTATTCAGAAATTAAAAAAACATTGTTAAACTGATTTTCAAAAATATGGTACATATAGAGTACAGACTTGACAAAGAATGAGCCTTTGACTCCGGTTCAAAACCCATTGGAGGCTGACTCAAAATCACCAAATATTTGACATCCAATAGCCAATGATTAACAAATCAGTGTGCTCTAGTGTTGTCGTTAAACAAATCCAAAAAAAAATAATAACTTCACAAAGAAAAACTTGTGAGACCTATTTCTTTCTGGCTCCAAGTAGTACAGTTTAAAAATAAATTATATTTTTGTATTTGATAACGTCCAATAAAATGAACTGAAAATGTATTTATACTGTTTGCACAGCACACTATAATTATTATTATTATTATTTCTTTTATCAATTATCTTAGTCACATGGCCTGAATAACTGAAGTAAATGTCATGTCTTGTCTCATCATACACATTAAATGCCCTTTGTGTATAAGTGTGTTCTTATTCCTATTAGTCTCTTCATTACAGACATTTAGTGGCATTTTCTGTTTGTTTTAAAGTACTTGTAGCTATTAGATTAGGTTTACAAAAACAAAAATTAATGTTTCAGTGATAACCAGCTGATGATGTCAATATAAAATGTTCTGCCTAGTGTATGATTTATTTCATTTTTCAGATTTGTTCCACCATGCATGCAAACTGTAATGTTAGAATTTTTTCAAACATCCAATCACATTTAATGTTACAAAGATGATTGATAACAATTAACGTTTTCCTACTAATTTTATTCATTATCTTTGCATCAGTCTTTGTTTTGTATTTTGATTCAAACGTGTTGTACAATTAAAAAAAATATATATAAAAATGTTTGTTCAGATTTTTATATTCTTCTTGAGCATGTGATTAGCTATTCATATATTCAGGTTGATACTGGTCAAAAAAGGAGCTGTTAACTTTATATCAGCTGCCAATACCCATAGTTTGGTGGCTAGATTGTAGTCTGGCCACCGTTCTATAAAATGTGTGCTAATGGTCTTGTCTGTTTGGATTTCTACAGTAAGTTTGAATTGTATTGGTTAATACAAAGTTAATACAACTATCAAAATCTGTATTTTCTTTAATCAAATCACATCAACATTTCAGCACTATTTACATTATATTGATCTGGCTGATTTTGTTAAAAATATTCGATGAATGAATTATTCTGGATGTAATTTCATATTTGAAAAATACAAAGTTCCAGATTGAAAATGGAGCAGGAATTGATTCTTGGAATAAAAGTTCTTGAGGATCTCAGATTCGCTACCAGATCGGTTGCTTTGCTCCGTCGCAAAAAAAATTCCATTTTATGGCGAGGGGGATGGGGTGGGATCGTGATCCTTAAAACCTCCCAATGAAAGGAAGTGTGCATTCTTGTTGGTTTTTCATAAAATATACTATTTGACCTCCGTTTTTCTCATCTGCCATTCTCAGCCCTGTTTAGGAACATGTCTTGGATCTAGGCAAAACTCCTTTGCTTCAGTACTCACCTGTATTAGCGTGTATTTAACTTGGTTTTATTAAACTTTGCATAAACATACACCAAACGTTACCAGAAATTGTTTTCAAAATGTAATTCCATAATAATAAATTCCCTCCAACCCAATCATACATTTAAGACGCCTACCCCACCCCATAACTTCAATCCAAAATTATGATAAAATAACAATGAACTGTGGGAGCTAAATCATAGTCTTATTACCCATTTACTGTACAATGCGATTCCACTGTTCCATTTATACAGCTTCAATTTTGTAAATAACATGCCGTGTTCACACTAGGATTTTGTAGCCATTCGATGCGCGATAAAGCCTATTCCGCAACAACGCGTCACTGATAGCGCAGTAAACAATTTCATACCGCTTTATCAAAACCTGGTTATATATGTATACCGTATTTGATACGCAACATCGAAGACGCTAGTTTCTCTTTCTATCAAGTGATCCAGCGGTAGAACGTCGAACACTCAGACTGATAACAGTTGTTCAAAACCCGTTGTAGGGTGTCTCAGTCTTGACAACGTGTCAAAATAACCAAATGTTTGACATCCAATAGTCATGATTAATAAATCATTTTGCTCTAGTTGTGTTAAACAAAAGAAACCTTAACATTAGAAATAGGAATCGCTGATTGTTTTGATTAATCATGGGAGTATCTAATAACTAGATCGTAGGTGACGCAAAGTTTAGTCCGCATTGAGTGTGACGCGTTTTATTTCGCATATAAATCAATTTAAGTCGTGTTACCCTATCCGTGATAAAGAGTGCGCGCGTGTGTGTACGTTGTGCCACGAAAATATTTACTTTTTAGCACTGCCTTTAAAGCTGGAATATTTAGAATAGATATATTTTTTTCATGTACATGATTTGTTATTATTCTGTTTCAATCGTGTGCTTTTAAAGTCGGATTAACCATAAAACGTACCGCTGTCATGTAATAGCAACCAAGAACAACATAATGCAAAATGTTAAATAACAATTTTATTTACAATGACATACGTATAAATTCCTTGTAGATTCACCATATTATGTCCAATATTTCACTAATCACTACTTTGATATATACACCGTTTAGCCATTTTCAGTCCATATAGTACTTAACATGCTTTCAGGTTTTCCAGTCTATTAATAACCACCACTTCTTTATATGTTAGTTCACACTTTCCAGTCCATATAATACTAGTACTTAACATGCTTTCAGGTTTTCCAGTCTATTAATAACCACCACTTCTTTATATGTTATTTCACACTTTCCAGTCCATATAATACTAGTACTTAACATGCTTTCAGGTTTTGTAGTCTATAAATAACCACCACTTCTTTATATGTTATTTCACACATTTCCAGTCCATATAATACTAGTACTTAACATGCTTTCAGGTTTTGTAGTCTATTAATAACCAACACTTCTTTATATGTTATTTCACACTTTCCAGTCCATATAATACCTATCTGTTAACAGTTCGTACAACTGCCACAGTCCTATGTTTTTAATCCAATACCAAATTCCATCATTCCATCAAATCTCTCTGCCATTCCTCATAGTTCTAAGCTCACGTGAATCCAATCCATATTCCGTCATCCCGTTCTCCATATACTCTCTCTCTCTCTATCTATGTCATCCCTCATATTTCTAGCCACCAGTCACGTGACATCCCTTATGTATTATGGACACCATCTCAGGGAGTAAGGGTAAAAAAAAACTGAAATAAAAAATGCCTACTTTTACCATGGATGTTTCAGCTGTATTTACCACATAGATAATATTCAATGAATATTGTACATTCCTGACCAGCTTATTTAAATAATTATCTTATTTAAATCGTTTCATTCATTCCCCAAACAATTCATAAATACACACATATAGTTTCATATACCATACTTTATCAAAATATATCGTTATACCACAAGTTAAACACTTTAATATTCAATCTTAATATTAAAACAAACAATATATAAAGTCATCTACTCAAGCATTTCTATCAGCTTATAACACACGTCCCCAAATGTTTGCTTCAAATATAATCTTAGCTATGATTAAAACATTGTATGTATGTATGTATGTATGTATGTATGTATGTATGTATGTACCTGTTTATCGTGTTTACATCCAGAATGGTTCAAACACGCTCCCTGTGGGTACACACCTGACACTAGTTCAGATAATTTATACAAGGCGAGAAGGGGAGGGGAAGGAGTTGCCGGCGAGCTATGGTGAAATATTATTGAAATTAGTTGAAAATGGATATGTGATATATTTTTAGAAGAAACCCGCTATTCTGTCCATTAAGCAGCATGTGGTCTTTTATATGTACTGTCTCACAGACAGGACAGCATATACAACGGCCTTTGATCAACCAGTTGTGGACCCTTGTTGGAACGGACATAACACTACTAGTGCCTATCACAATAAAACTTTAAAAAATTGCTCAGTGTTTATTATGTAGTATTTTTGGAATAGTGTCTGGGTTAATGATAAAATGATCTCGTTGATTTTGTTGCTTGTTAACTACGTCTCGGTTTCTAGTTTCATTTTAAATACTGAGGGGGCAAGACTGAATAGGAGCGCCATTTGAATGGCGTCTACATCGAATAACTATTCAAATACATCGAAGAGCGACGCAGATTATTGTGGAGGGGGCAAGTGCCCCCTTGCCCCCTCCCCCAGCCCTGACTTCTGGTAAATTGTCACCCAGGTTTAGAATTTTGAATATTTGTTTAACGCCCCCGCCCCATTCCCCACCCCCCCATTCCCCACCGCCCCATTCCCCACCGCCCCATTCCCCACAGCACAAAATTAAATATCGGTTATCGGTTACATAACTATATTAGCTTTGAATTACTTCTGTGACACAAAGAACGAAAAAAGAGAGACAAGAGTTAGAGTGAAAGAAACAAAATATTTCAGAAAATAAAAATATATATATATATATACAGTAATACAAACATATATGTACAGACACGCATACAAACACACTTTAATATTATTATGTACATATAAAATACCCATTTTAATAAATAATTAAACAAGTAATACATATATAATAAATTGTATATACAGATATGAAAAAAGAGGAATAAGAATAAGTTTTGTACATAAGGAAAGCCATTTCTCAGTATTAATGTAAGTTTATTTGATTTTTTTTTATATGTGTATAAACACGGTCTCGTAACGTATTTTTATTTGTTGTTTTTGTTTTGTAGTCATAAGAAAGCAACTATTCAAATGTCGGTTATTGCGGATTACATTGTGCTTAAAAGATATTATAAATCACACAATTACAAAAAAACATTTACACTATGGAAAAAAGCAAACTACTGGTTGAGGATGCTGGCGTTTCAAATGTATTGCCCGATTGAAGAAAGGAAAGGAATGTTTGTTCAACTCTCACCCCACCCCATCCCACAATATTTTAATCACTGGCTGTTGTGTTCAAAATGTGCTATTTTCCGTTCATCATTAAACGCATAGTCCCACGGACCCTTGACCTAATTAATTTCCAAACAAATAATCAATTTTAAATATAAACGTTTTACTTGTCCATAGAAATACTTCATTCAACTACTTACATTACCACCGCATCTCGCTTATTATCAATATTATCACACACACGCACGCACGTACGCACGCACCCACCCACGCACGCACGCACGCACACACACACACACACACACACATACATACATACATACATACATACATACATACATACATACATACATACAATCATACATACATACATACATATTGACACACACACAAACACACTCACAGACAGACATACATACATAATGGCGTTGGAGCCGGGGTGGGGGGAGGGGGAATGTAGCCCCTAACACAATTATTTCCATAAATATGTTGTTGTTTTCTTAATTCATCGTTAATTTATTCACTGGCAAATTCTGATGTTCAGAAAGGGAACAGCTACCCCAATATAAATTTCGTTCCAACACCCTTGTTACACATATACTTTTACAAAATAGGATGCAATTCTTAATTAGCACTAAATGAACATGTAGCATGTCACAGTGTACACAGACCTTCAGTTTGTCAGTGTTTATAATTACTAGATGCCCGCTACGTAGCATACAGCTGTTGTCTAATTGATAGCTGCATGAACATCACAGTAGCAAACAGGATGTAATTCCTCTCTGATTGATTACCATATCCAGGTTGGTTGGTTGGT
Source organism: Symmetromphalus regularis (assembly GCA_032355785.1). Lineage (NCBI taxonomy): Eukaryota > Metazoa > Mollusca > Gastropoda > Neomphalida > Neomphalidae > Symmetromphalus > Symmetromphalus regularis. The sequence goes on along the minus strand of JAULBS010015434.1, from coordinate 3,025 downwards.
TGTATTTATTTTCTTGCTTATATCCAATTAAGGTTCAAGCACGTTGTCCTAGGCACACAACTCATGTTCCTGTGCTGTCTGTCCAGGACAGAGGTTAGTGTTAGTAGGAGACAGGAAATCCGCTGCTTTTCTATAAACGGCAAGGGATCTTTTATGTGTACAATCCCACAGACAGAATAGCATATGTTACGTCCTTTGATAAACCTGTTACGGACCACAGGTCGTCGGTGTAAGTGGTGAGCAATCACTCTGGGTTGGATCCGGTACTGAGATTAAAAAGTGCATGACTCGACTGGACGAGAACCCGATAGTTAACCACTTCACCAGTGTGACCGATTCACCACGGTAGTATCAGTTACATACGACCAAATTATAATGGGTGAAATATTGGTCATCATTGGACCCGCTTCTGTTGTTTCTTGTGGGTAGTTGGGTGAATTGTTGATTGGTGGTTGGTTAGTTGGTTGGTTGGTTGGTTGGTTGGTTGGTTGTTGGTTAGTTGGTTGGTTAGTTGGTTGGATGGATGGATAGTTGGTTGGTTGGTTGGTTGTTGGTTAGTTGGTTGGTTGGTTGGTTGGTTGGATGGATGGTTGGTTGTTGGTTAGTTAGTTGGTTGGTTAGTTAGTTGGTTGGATGGATGGATGATTGGTTGGTTGGTTGGTTGTTGGTTAGTTGGTTGGTTGGTTAGATGGATGGTTGGTTGGTTAGTTAGTTGGTTGGTTAGTTGGTTGGTTGGTTGGTTGGATGGTTGGTTGTTGGTTAGTTGGTTGTTGGTTAGTTGGTTGGTTGGTTGGTTTGGGTGGTTGGTTGGGTAGTTGGGTGGTTTGTTGGTTGGTGGTTGGTTGGGTGATTTGTTGGTTGGATGGTTGGGTGGTTGGATGGTTGGTTGGGTGGCATTTTGGTTAGTTGGTTGGGTGGCATTTTGGTTAGTTGGTTGGGTGGCATTTTGGTTTGTTGGTTGGGTAATTGGGGGGTTTGTTGGTTGGCATTTTGTTTGGTTGGGTTGTTTGTTTGTTGGTTGGTTTGTTTGATTGTTTGTTTGTTTGTTTGTTGGTTTGTTTGTTTGTTTGTTTGTGTGTTTGTTTGTTTGTTTGTTGGGTTGGTTAGTTGGGTGGTTGGTTGGTTGGTTGGTTGGTTGGTTGGTTGGTTGGTTGGTTCGTTCGTTCGTTCGGTCGGTCGGTCGGTCGGTCGTTGGTTCGATCGTTGGTTGGTTCGTCCATTCAGCTGTTCTTTTGTTTATTTCATTGTGAGTTTGGGGAGGGGGAATGTTGTTGTCGTTGTTTTGGGGTGGGGTGTTTTTTATCTTTATTTATTTATTTATAAATGTTTATCTTTTTAACTTTATTTTATAGGTTAGTACTTGAAAGTGGAGTTCGTTCATCCAGACAGTTTGCGCTGTGAAATCCACGACGGGTACACACAAAGAGTAAACTAGTAAATTTTGTTTTATTTAAAAAAGTCTCTAGAGCACAGTGCTTTTTATCTTATCGTCGGCTATTGGACGTCAATCATATAGTAGTCATTTTGACATATTTCTTTAGAGGAAACCCTCTGCCGCTACATAGGCTACTCTTTCCGATAAGCAGCAAGGGGTCTTTTATATACACTGTCTACAGACAGGACAACACATACCACGGACTTTGATGAACAACTTTAGGACCACTGGTTGGAAAGGAAAATAGCCCAAACAGCAAATGGTTCCACTGAGAAGAATCGATCCGACCACCGACTGGACACGAAGACAGAACGTTGTCCTATTTTCAGTAATGGAGTATTATAGGTGCTAACAATGGACGTCAAACTAACTACCTGTACTTAAATGATAAATCCATTAAACTACTTTGACGGATACCCGAAAGCTATCGTTATTAACTGACCATCTGTCCCACGAATATATATGTATACCTCGCAGGTAAAACAAGACAGATAAAAGAGAAAATACCTTACTCAAAACATAGTCCCGAGTACTGGATAACAAGTGTATTTTAAAAGGTAAATGCTTTGTTATTTGTAAGGTACATACACGTTTTAATTAAGTGTTAGAATCTACTTTAAAAGTGTATGTTTTTTTTATTTTTGTAAGGTTAAAGAAGATTATTACGAGGTGTGAATGATATGTTCGTGGCATAACGTACAAGGAGTCAGTTTTAGAAAATCAAATACAGTCGTTTTTCAACATAGTCCTCTCCTACATTTACAAACTTAGTCCAGCGGCCATGGAGCAGACGGATCCCTCTAGTTTAGAAGGCGCCATCTTGGTCCTCAGAAAGTGGTTCACGGGATTCATAGCATCATCATCTATGGCAAAATGATGACCACCGTGGTCCTTTTTGGGAAGAGGTAATAGTCAGAGAGAGCTAACTCAGGAGAATAGGGTGGATTTTTGACAAATTTGAATCCACATTTCTGGATAGCAGCCATGGCCACTGAAGACGTGTATGTCGGAGCATTGTCCTGGTGGAAGAGCACTCCTCTTCTTAGCTTTCCACGTTGTGGACATTTTCTGAGGGTCCAAGATGGCGCCTTCTCCACAGAAGGATCCGTCTGCTCCATGATCGTTGGAGTAAATGTGTTAATGCAGGAAGGGATTATGTTGAAAAACGACTGTATTCGATTTTCTAAAACTGACTCCTTCTACTTTAGAAAAAGGAACTTATAAATCACCCCACGTATGTCTGTAGACAATTAAGATTTAGAATATCGGAGCCAAGTTCATTTTAATTTTTGTTTTGTTCATTTCTATCAGGTGAACATTTTCAGTTGTCTCTATTCATATTTTACGTCACTAAATAACGTATCCCAGGCAGTATGATGTTTAAAGGTGTAGTATTATTGATACAAGTCATATATATGGTGTACAGTCAACTTATTAAGATTTTCCCCCAGTATGACATCGGCACCCAAGTTTTGTTTAGTTTAGATTATTTACTTACTTACTTACTTACTTAATTCCTTCCTTCCTTCCTTCCTTCCTTCCTTCCTTCCTTCCTTCCTTCCTTCCTTCCTTCCTTCCTTCCTTCCTTCC
>JAULBS010015433.1:0-41475 GCA_032355785.1 Symmetromphalus regularis | reverse complement strand
GGGATGCCAACCAATAACGGTTATAATAAATTATAACCAATAATCGATAATCAATAAGCAGCCCGTCCATTTTGGACAAATTTTTGAGATTAATGAAAAATGGTAAATTTTCAAGTCTATGATTCATCATAGTATTATTTACATGTTTATTGTGAATTTTTAAATTTGGAGCGTATCATGTTACTTGGTTAACGCGTAATGTTTGTTATGACAGCGAGAACTGCATGCGGAGTTCGATCGCGCGCGACATATCGCCTTTTCCACAAAGAGCACGAACAGAGAACAGTCACGACTAGTAGACACGACCATATACAATAAATTTTACCTGTTTTACTGATTTAACTGGTCATATGCTTGCATACTTTTATATCCATCCCCTATGAAAAGACATTACTCAACTTCAAAGTGTAACTTTAATGTTTTTCTTTAAACGGTCCGGATTCATCTGGTAGCGCTCTAACAAAATTATTCTCGATCGCTATTGCATGAATCCAGCAGTGCAGTGTTTTCTTACATTTTTTTCTTTCTTTTATAGCCTTCAGGACAGTCGGTGAAAATAAAAAAAAGTGTGAATTTTCTCTTTCATGTTTTGTTTGCCACATAGGGTCTGTTATAATTAGCATTTATAGCCGCTGTTGCATTTGGCTGAAATATGCCAAGGATTCGAATTGGTTTAATTAAAATATTTAACGTACATTAAAAAGTACGTGAATCCACACGAGTGACTTCAATCAAATTTAATTTCATCTCTGAAATTTTGCCAATATTTTTCCATGGATTACAAATATAAATTATTTATATATTCATAAATCTTCAGAATATACTCTTCAAAAAAGAAGGGAAACTATTAAGAATTTACAATTGCTAAAATTGTATGTAATATTAGCTGCGAGTAATGGTTATATGATAATAGTGAATTAATTGGGCAAACATTACAACCAGTAGTTCAATATTACAATAGGTTTTTGGCCGCCAAAAATCTTGAATGACGATTGGGGTCAGAAGAGAAATTTGAAAATTGACGGGTTTTAATTTTATTTTTTATCAGTCGTGGGTGATAACGCCACTATGTGTCAGACATGTATTCAGTCGACGTAGCATACTGCGCATGAGTCTCCCAATGGCCATTTAAGAGAGTCTGTTCCACTCTTCTTGCTGCGCCTGACCACGTTACGCTATCATATCCCAAAAGATAAACAGACCTGAACGTTCTTTACTAGGATGTCTGTTGTCAAAACGTATGTTCCTTCTAATAGTTGATATTAACATTAATATTTCAGGTTCCCCTACTGTTTTTGTAGATTATATAATTGTAAATTAAGCCATATGCACTGTTTTAATCGTTTACCGGTAATGAGCAATACACAGTTAACTTAATTATCCATATAACGGTTTTCCAGCTGGTCACCGTCAGCTGCCATCCAGGAAAAATAAATCGGGTCTTACTATCAACCCTCTATAAAAAAAAATGCAATAGGTTCGTTAGAGTTATTATTTTAATGGATGGAACCTAGATAGATTAAGATCATGAAAAGATTGAATCGTCTTGAAAGTCACGGATATAATAACAAATTATTTTCTCCAAAGTTCCGTTGTTTCGGGCAGTAACTATTTTTGGAATGCTAATAAAAGAAAGATGACGAACTTCCGGTAATGAAAATTATATATAATTTAAAAATTAGATCTATTTTAACGTTGTTAAATCCAGTACATCTTAGCTTATAACAAGTCATAGGCGCCCTATTTACAAATTCCTAAGAAATTAAATATTTCGATAAGAAATTGATGCTATTAAATCTAATTATGGAATACCAAAGTGCATACACATGTGTATAAAAAGGTATGAAGGAAATGCATCTATTTGGGACGGTCTAAACGCTTGAGACATGCTGAGTAATTGGTGTGTAGAAGAAAGTGGTCTCTGTCAGACATGAATTCAAGCTAATCACTATAAATATGCCACAATGTAGTGCAGATGAAAATATTTTACTTGAAAAGGAATTTTTATTCATGATTTCCTTGTATGGATATGGTATGTGATAAATCAAATATAATATTTATATCATCATTATTTTGAATATCAAGCCCGTAAGAACGACGTCTTGGAAACAAGAAGTGTATAAACAATGGCTTCAGTTTGGAATATTTTATAAACCGTAAGAAGCAAAATGTTTAATTACGAAACAAACATGGTTTCGACTGGTCACCTCCCTGCGAGAAATATATTGTGGCAATATGTTTGTCCTAACTCTGTTGATGAAACTGATCATTCTGTCCATCTCCATTAGTAATCACTACATTTGGCTGGTGGCAGGGCAGATACATTGCGTTAAGTGCATATACGGCAAATAGCAGACCTCGTAATACTATATGGATTTCTTTAGATACCTAGTGGCGTATCGATTCATCCATATAATTACTATTTGTAATATCAACGAAAAATATGTTATCGTCTTCAAGGCACTATTCCTCCACAGGTTTATTTATTGTATGGTTGTCTAACGACCCCTCAGCACAAAAAATAAATATCGGTTATTGGGGGTCATTAATTCCGCAACAGCATGAGCACTTTCAAAATAGTTGGCTTACCCTGCTTCCCCATAGATCACCATATAGTGCATGTAGATACATGTAGAAAGAATGTCCGAAGAATTTTAATAATTAATAGACACCAAAGTCATAATTTCAGAACGGGTCCGACAAAACACCGAAAAGGAAAGACAAAAAAACGAAATAGACCACAATTTTATCCTGTAAACAATTTACAGAACATTTTCTAAAAGTAGTAATACCCCCTTCTTCCAGTTTTTTTTAAATATTTTTTATTTAAAAAAGACCCCAAGAAGGCGATGTTACAACTTCTGGAAAATGTTCTGTAAATTGTTTACAGGATCAAATTGTGGTCCATTTCGGTTTTTCGTCGGTATACTTCGGTCCGTTTCGGATCCTTTCGGTCCTTTTCGTCTAATAGAACTGTGTATTGTAATCTAAAACTCCTCTCACTGGTGACTAATAAACCAAGATTTCTTTGTTAGAAGCTCGTGAGATTAGTTATTATTATTAACAACGGCTATTGATGGGATATACACTGGTTAAACATAAAACATTAAAAATAAATCAGTAGAGAGAGCTGATATATTTTAATATATATATTATATAAATTTAATTATATAATAATATAATACATATCACTATGATAAAAAAAAATCAATATAATAAATAAAACAATGATAAAATATATTTAGTAATTAAGAATGAAACATATTTTTTTGATAAAAATTAGATTCTTTAAAAAATTTGCGATGAGTTGTGGATGAAATCGAAATGATTCTATCACACCCTCATTTCCAAATATTGATATTACAGTGTTTTTCAAATTATGATTTTCTTGCCAAATTGCACCTGGTAATTTTCCTTTAATTTATACAATATAATAGGATATTTGCTGTTCAGAAGTAAAAAAAAAGAAAAAAAAAGCGTTATAGTAATCGAAACCGTATTCCTAAACAAAACTGTCAACAGGCATTTTTAAAAACACGTGAATAACTTCAGAATACTGATATCAAAGGTCGTTGATGTCTGTTGTTTTCATTAAAAACAGATCTGAGTATTCGATGCATAGTCATGAATGCGTAGAATAACAGGTTTTGTGAAGATTCCAATAAATACATTGATTTTACAAAACATCTGCTGTAATATCCCTGATAACAAGGCATCATAATACGTTATGCCAGAATAATATGAACGATTTTAGATGTCTTAAAGACCAAACATGGTTTCTTTCAACAATAATCTTTTTTCAGTGATTTGAAATTATGAACACAAAATGTGTTTTGTTTAACAACACCACTAGAGCACATTAGTCATCGGTTATTGGATGTCAAACGTTTGGTTATTCTGACACATATACATTAGAGGAAGCTCGCTGCCGCCACGTAGACTACTCTTTCTGATTAACAGCAAGGGATCTTTTTATATGCACTCTCTCATAGACAGAAGACCACATACCACGGCCTTTGATATACCAGTAGTGGTGCCCTGGTTAGGATGGAGATAAATCAAATCAAAGTCCCCCGAGAAGGTTCGATCCCAAGACCTAAGCACCTCAGGCGAACGCTCTATCAACTGAGCTAAATCCCGCCCCGAAAATTATGAGCACAGTGCTAAAAGGTAAACTGCTACGTCATGAATATTCTACTAGTATGACCATAACGGGATTGTCGACTAGGTAAATAGATATTGTACTGATATGATGGCGGTGAGCTACCTACTTTTCATAACTTGCCAGATGACAGAGTACACTGACTGACAGATGATAGTGTCAGAGCAGACTGAAGAGATGTGTCATTTCCTTTTCTATACAATGTCTTCTCACTCACGGAGTTTAAAATGCTCTATGGATGATTGTTTGCTATTTAACTTGACAAAATTTGTAATTAGTTTAGTCAGTGAACGCCGAAGAAGCTAAATTTAGGGCACAGTGTAAACGAAAGTATTGACCTAGTACAAGTAAAAGATGCGATCATTCTATGAGTATTTTTTAAAGTGGATGGCCCAATCTTGACAACCAGCCAACTAGTTAACTATTGGACTCGAGATCCCCTCCGAAAACTCTCTGGACTTCGGCAACTTTGAAAATATTTTATTCAGCAAAAAAAACACACTAAAAAACAAACATTTTAGTTGTCTCCTAAAGAGGCCCCACGCCTCCCCCTCTCCCTGACTCCGCGGTTCTGTATTAATGTACCCACAAGAACAAAGGAATAACCAGTACAACTTTGGTTTCTTGTGTTGTTCTTCTTCAACTGTTCACAGCAACACTACATTCATATAGAGAAATATGATGATATTGTACACCTATAAATTACAATGGGGTTGTGTTTAATTATCTACAACATTTGTTTCAATTTTTATCAAATGTATACAGCCGCTATCATTTCTACAACCTAAACTATAAACTGTAAACTAAGAGCAATCACTGTGGCTTTTTATCTTGTGTTTAACGACACCAATAGACTACTGATAGTCCAGTAAAGTTGGCCAAAATAAGGGTGAACCTAGAACAAATTGCAAAAGAAAGTTTGTTTTTGGTTTATATTGCTAATTAGGTTCCACTGATCATCATATAAAATGTCTCCACTTTTCTGATCTCGGGAAAATGGCTATTTTGCATAAATCCAATATGGTCGCTCAAAAACATTTTAATGTACAGGTAACTTCTAACTGTTGCTTATAAATGTTGGTACAAGCATAAAACTTGGCATGGATAGTCTCATTGGGTCATTCTTTAAATCTGATCAATGACCCATATGAAATTCCAAGATTCTGGCCATTTTTCAAGTTGGCTATCAAATGTTTTCCAAAGATAAACCTTATTTGGCATATAAAACTAAAAAACAAATTGCTACAAAAGGCAAATGTTAGTGTTTTAGCTTTGCTGAGATGTACAGTTACAATTTTTTTTATTTAATCAACCAATCGGAAAATAAGGTCATATCCAGCCTGTCGGATATTTCAACTTTTATATACCAGATAACAGGAAACGTTTTCATTTGGATCTTTCAAATGTTATATGTTGATATAAGCTTGAAACTTGGCATCAATAGTCCAACTGGGTTATTCTTTAAATCTGATCTATGACCCATATGCAATTCCAAGATGACAGCCATTTTACTAATATTTAGAGACATATGATGACATTGTATACGTATCAAGATACTCTTTAAAAAAAAAAAAAACTATATTGGAATTGTATTTTATTACCTACAACATTTGTTTCAATTTTTGATTCAATGTATGCAGCCGCTATCATTTCTAAGAGCAATCACAGTGGAGATATTGGAAACGAAATCAATCAAAACCAATTGTCAAGAGGCGAGGACTGATACTGCCTTGCGACACGCCGGTATTAGAAATGCGTTTAAGAGATAGCGACGTTCTTTGGCATTTTCATGCTGTATTATCGTCATCCTTGATCTCAAATTGCATTCCGTCTGACATGGTTACGTTCCTTTCGTACGTGATAGAAAAGTGTCACTGACAAGAATAGAACAACACGCACACTGAGAACGAAATTAATCTGTTGGTGAATGCACCATGACACGGCTAATAAGCGGTTATGTGCACTTCCCGATGTTGATAACCTCTTGGTTCTTGTCATTCATATATGTCGATAATGTCAACAGCTGAACCTTGATTCGGCTTGTTATGTTCCATTAACATTTACCCATTAGATCTTACTAAGGATAATGCTACGCTGCAATATGATGTTATAGCAAATTGTTATTTAAAATAGTTGTCAACCTAGTAGGTGGATAACACTTGCACCGACCAGTAGTCTACAACTAATTTATCAAAGGCCGTGGCATGTTCTATCTTGTCTGTGAGATAGTCCATAGAAAAGATTCCTTGCTGCTGATCGATGAGAGTAGCCACATTTAGTACCTCTTCTTCTAACACTAACCTCTGTCCTGGACAGATCGTACAGGAAGCTTAGTTATGTGTCCATGACAGCGTGCTTGAACCTTAATTGGAAATAAACACGGAAGTATAACCTACCAAGCTAGTTGTTATGATGAATGTCAACGTTTTACTTAATGGTTATCGTCTTTTAAAACGTATTTCTGCATAAGAGAAAGCCTAGTGGATGTTTAGACAAATTAAATTATAATGTATAGCACGGAACTGGATGTTACTAGGAGTTTGTATCGTATTCGTGATTCAAGAATAGCAGCAAGAAAACACTTAACAGATACTACATGTAATAAGCAGTAAAGCAAATCAAATGTCATTTATGACTTGTTTATGTGCAGTGCATGCAACATGATATCGATCTTGCTTACTCAGTGTTCAGTTACGTCATCATGCATTAATCGTACTGAGGGTGGGGATTGGGTCGTTAAACAAATAAACATTCAATCATACATCGACGTGGAACATTATTATTTATCACTCGGTTTGGTAAAGAATGACATTTCCTTTGAGCTGTATAAATAAATAAGCAATGCCATCATGATTTACAGCCGATTTGTAAATAAACAACTGAAAATTTATCATCAGTTTCATACTATAATCTTTGGATGGAGATTCACAGATTATCACATGTTATTATGATTGGAATCTGTAATTTTGTTCAGTATACTAGATAAATAGTTCATATAAAATAAAATGGGATGCGAACGTAATATATAGAGGTGCATGCCATTTGACCGTCAGTTTTTTGACAAATAAAGATCGAGGCGTCGGCAAAACCGAACGCTCTAATACCCTTTGCCATAATCGCATGCTGTCAAACAAAACAAGAGAGAGAGAGAGAGAGAGAGAGAGAGAGAGAGAGAGAGAGGAGGCAGTGAAAGAAAGAGAGAGAGAGAGAGGGAGAACTTTTTTTTTAATGTGTACGTATTTCGCTATTTTCCCCGAACTTCCCTTAAAATGTAATATACAAAGATACCGTTAGAGCCATAATGCCAAATTAATAGTTCCGATCACTGATGAGCCACGTCAGTTTGTTTCTAATCTGTTACTTCAGTCAATGGTCACGTATTGTTTATCGACTTCAATCGTAAGCCAGTAACCCTAACTCTCTAACTGTAAGATTTTTACCGTGTGTCTTTAATGTAATGAAATATACATACCTCCTTAATGTATTATATTTGTTATCTCAATTGAATTTCGCATATCGTCGATAATGGCTGACCGACCCGTATTCGCTTCAGAAGAGGCCTTCGAAGCAATTATGGATGTTTCTATGAGATGGAACTCTTACGACTACTGCGTCATCGGATAGAAGACATTCTCATTAATTTGCATTAATGATATACTTGAAGACGTATGCCGTACTGCTGAAGTCGTTACCTTCGTATATATTGACGTTTATTGACATTGGTGATAACAGTCGCACAATAATTACACGTTTCATTAGCAATAAAATACGGTCTACATTCAATAATGGAACTGGAATAGTAACTCTTACAATTTTAATGATCAGTTTGAAGACGTGCCTTAATACTTAACTTGTCACCTTTATATATACTGATGTTTATTGTCATTTCTAAAAGCAGTCACCTTTTTATCTATTTTATTATTTTTTTCCATTAGGAATAATATATTTTAAGGATTGTTTGTTAAACGACACCCCAGCACATTGTTTATTCAGCGGCTATTAGGTGTGTGACGTATGGTATTATGCGACACGTTGTCATTAGAGGAAACCCGCTACCGCCACATAGGCTACTCTATCCGATTAGCAGCAACGAATTTTTATATGAGCTTTCCCATAGACAGGACAGCACATACCATGGCATTTGATAAACCGGTTGTGAACCACTGGTCGGTGTAAGTGGCTTACACCTACCCATAGAGCCTTGCGGAGCTCTCACTCTGGGTTGGAGCCGTTATTCATTTATATTTAGTGGTCCAGTAGTAGGGCATCGAACTCCAAAGCTAAAGACAGTGGTTCAAAACTCACCAGAGGCTGGCTCACATGACTGCGTGTCAAAATTACCAAATGTTTGATATCCAATAGCCGATGTCGTTAAACAAAACAAAATAAAGTATTGAATCAGAGATAAGCTGGGTCTGTCATGCACCGCACAGAAGGATTGCCTTAGACTGTCTACAATAAACCGTTTTGAAAGCTTGGGAAGCTCTCAGGAGTCCAGTAATGTAGCCAGCTATGTATGGGGCTATTTACCGATAACCTCACAGCCCTGTTTACAACACTCTGTGATGTCTGGTACTCTATATTCTCAAACATAAGCTGTAAACGTTCGTTTCCCGTGAGGCAGAGTTCGTCTTGGTTATTACATTACAATATTCTGTTCTGTTAATGTTTTATTGTTGAAATCTGAATGATAAGATAGTCGTGATTGATATACACAGTTACAAGCAAACCGATTTGATATTCCTGACAGTAGTTTGTGAGTGTCTGCCTTCTCGACTTGTTATATCTCCCTTGGACTCTGTTTTGTACAGTAATGCAGTATTTTTATTACGAGAACTGCTATATTGTTGAATTACATTGTTTATATTATTATTATTATTAGTAGTAGTAGTAGTAGTAGTAGTAGTAGTAGTATTTTAAAATCTATTTCCTTCTTGTTTTGTTTGTTTTGCTGTTTGTTGTTTTTAGGGGATTTAAAAAAAAATGGGGCGTGGGGGTGGTTGTGAAACATTTCTTTATCTATGTGTGCATTTAGTTTCTATATTTCCTCCATCAAACCCAAGATATACATAAACGACGTATTGTCTTCATTTTCTTTAGCATTTATATCCTCCTGCTAGAGAATATGTGATTTTTAACTGTTTTGTACAACGATATCTCACTACTAGGTAATGAGTTTGATGAGAAATAAACATATAATCCCTGACCTGAGATGAAGTTGCTCCCTTATTAACCATTACTCATTACTTTGATTTTTTACTCGTAATATTTCTTTGAGACTTGCTTAACACGAAAACAAATCGTTTTCCCTGACCTTCACTGGAGTGGTCCTTTTGTTTGGCCCTCAAACGATAAAAAAAAATCATTCCTAAAGGTTAGGTCAACATAATCAGATTCAGACACCAATAAGCAAGTTCCATTCATTCAAAAAAAAATCATACTGTTCAAAACGTTATGGAGTTTTGTTGTTTGTATTATGTATTATTTTTATTTAATTTCTATTTAGATTATCAAACTTCTAATCTTGTTTATATATATATAAATATATATATTTCTATTATTTCGATAGTCTCGAATAAAATCTGTTATTTTCAAGTAAATTGAAAAATGCTATTTCAGACACACATTCTAAGTTCAATTTGAATGTTAGAAATGCCTTATCTCTCATCAGTATACAACTAGATATTATATTACGAAACTTTAGGCTTATTCCAACGTAGAGTCTGGGTTGGACAACATTCAAACTGTGCATAATTAGCTCAAGCTAACCGTTCGATCTTGTATCAGGGGGTATGGGCTATCTCAGCACCCCTTACTCCTATCAGCACGTTAGCACCATGTTGTTAGTATTAAGGTATATATTTAAACTAATTCAGACGCATTTTTGTTTTGTGACCAACGAAACTGGAGTATTTTAAACGCATGATCTTTCTGGATATATTCCTGTCTGCTTAGATGAACTTTAATGGCTTTGTGGAATCAAGAAGCATGTTTTTGAAATCTGTTGGTAATATATTACATGTAGCTGGCTGCTCGAAGTAGGAAACCATTAGTTATGATAACTTCTTATTTCCTGCATCTGTAACTAATCGTTTCCTGTAGCCTTAACATAACTTGTAATAACTTCTATTATTATAAAAAATATTAGCACTCTCCATCTCGTATGAAATATAATATGTTGATTTTTATTTTATAATTTTTTTATTATTTTTTATTTTTGTGGAGGGGTTGTTGGGTTTTTTAGTTTTTTTGGAGGGTTGGTGTTCTGGTGTACTGGATTTTTTTTTTTTTTTAAATTTAAATTTTGTTTTTGTTTTTTAACGACACCACAAGAGCACATTGATTTATTAATCATCGGCTATTAGATGTCAAACATTTGGTAATTTTGACACGTAGTCTACTGTGAGCCATCCTCCAACACTGTCTTCAGTCGGAAAGTCCGATGTCATACCACTGGACCACAGATGCTCAATAAAATAAAATAATTCTGTATTAAAATAAAGACTGTAATATAAATATGAGCAGTAACACTTTTTAGCGTGTACAGAACAGTATATCCACGCATGTATATGTCTCCATTATCTACATATTATTAATGACTGTGAAAATAGTAACAGGTTCAGTGTTTGCGTAAGGGTAGAGTGTTCTGCTCCACTGGTACAACCCTTATCTCTTCATGATTGGTGTATGGTGTTGTAAAAGAAGCACAACCTTGTTGATTTATCTCCACAACTGCGGCGAGATACACACATGACGTCATTGTCGTGAGCTGCCTACGATCGATCTATAAAACTAAATTGCGTAATGTTCCGATTTTAAAGTACATTCAAACTATTTTCGGTTATCTGAAAACCGCTCGTATTTTGCGATTATATCTAATTTTGAAGATAAACCTCCGCCCAAAAACGAAAATCACTATTGATGTTTTCCTAAGAAACAGTTTAGTTTCTTGACAGTTTCTCATTTTAAACTATTGAAGGAAATTGTTCGATTTCCGTTGTAATGCCATTGGTTTGAACGAAAACATTTGCAGGACATTGAGACGTGTTTTCTAACAGAATGCTTAACTGTGTTTGGCGAATGGTACTTTAACATCAGACTGGAGGATTTCCACATGGATTCCTTATTTGTAATTCCGCACTTCTTCAGAGGTAAAATTCATTAAAAGTGTAACCTGTTCGTACTGAAACGTTTGTAAGAATTTTTTTTTAGTCGAAAATACATTTCTAGGTCACATTTCCGTTTTTCAGATCCGATGTCGACTAATATAGCAATGCATGAAGCTTACAGGATGTAATTTGTCATTCGTCAGTTTGAAGATTTCTCTACTAATCCTGTTGTTTGCATTTTCAAGTTATTGAAGGGCGTCGTTAGTCCGAAAACATTTCTTATGTTTTCAAATCTTAATTATTTATTTGTTTTGTTATTCATTTATGTGTTTTTTATGTTTATTTTAAAAGTCCCCACCTCCACCCCAATGTATGATATTTATTTTTTTCGTTAAACAACCACATTGAAGAGACTCTTTCAGTTCAAACACGTTTCTTATGTTTTCAAATCTTAATTATTTATTTATTTGTTTTGTTATTCATTATTTTTTTTTATGTTGAATTTTAAAAGTTTGACCACTATAAATATCGGACATTGGGCTCCCCTCTGCCCAATGTCCGATATTTTTATTTTTTGCTAGGGGGTCGTTACTCAACCATATTTAAAATATTGAACATATTTCAGTTATGTGAATATATTAAAAAAAATTAATATAATTTAATATTCAAAAGTTTTATTCATATTATATCAGAAATACTAATAATTATTTTATTTGATGATTTTCTTTTAACTCAAATAGTAATATGAGTTAAACATTTTTTTTTCACTTTATTGGTGACTAAAGAATATATATATATTTTAAATTGAATTGTCTATAACAAGAGCCAGGTGGTTCTTTTAACATTATATGTGAAACTTTATATTTATTACCAATACAACTTTAGATGTGAGAGATCTTTATTGTCATAATCTAAATATCTTAATTTTAGACTTTCACGTTTTATGCATGTTCCAGCCTAATATTGATTTAATTACTGTTTTAGCACAACCTCGTGAAATGAGTTAATTTTTTACACCAGTAACATTTTGAGCGATCCTTGTTATGCAAGCTTTAGGACATATGCGCCATCAAAATTGACAGAAATTCTATTAATCAACAGTGTGTGCATCACGTCCTAAATCATATATTATCAGTGCAAAACACTTGTTTTTATTTACTGATCGACATTAAGTGCAGCTTACTTAAGAATACAGTTTTCTTAAAGACACTTGACCTAGTTATTAAACATTGTATCGTTACGAATATCCATTTTCGTACATTTATTGTATTTTAGTTTATACAGTTTTATACCTATTTTTAAAGTGAAAATTTAGGCCTTAATAACGTATGGTGATTTCAACCTCATGATAATTCTACACAAGTTGCATGCAAACATTGTCATATCTTGTTAAAGATAAATTTGGTATTTAGGGTGTGGTGGAATAGTTTCGATTTCACCTACAGCTTAGTATTAAATTTTTAAAACAAGCATGTTTTTATAGTAAATTTATTTATCAGCCGTAATTTATTGATTTTTTTTTTTATTATATTGAATTTGTATTTTTACCATATTGATATATATTTATTTATTAAAATGTAAACATCGTTTGACCCCCCAGTAACCAATGTTTATTTTTCAGCTGGGGGATCGTTAAGCCAATATTTAGTTAGTAAAACAAAGCAAATATTGTCACTTTAATAAAGTATTAATTAAACTGTTGATATTTAAGTAAGAGATCTGGTATTTCTATAGGAGTTAACGCGCAATGGCCGTCTATCTAAATTAACTTGACGCTTAACCAATGAAACAAAGTACTTATAGTTGAATGATATTTAGATCATCTTTGCTAAGAGTTATTAAAGTTGACGTCTTTTGCTATGTTAAGAGGGGATTTACGAGCAGTTGGTCTAAGGACCTAAGGCCATTATTCACAATAACTTTAGATTTCCTCTTACGTGTTCTGTTTTGTTGTGTTTAATTTCACCTTATGATTTTTATTTTATTGGCGTATACAATTTGCATACATCTGCTGTGCTTATAACCGAACACATACTTAAATAAATACATGTGTATTCTCTAAAATATTATTTTATGTATTTATAGCAACGTTTGTTTTAGGCATATTGTTGTTGGTACAGTATGTGCTTATGAAACAGACACAGTGGGAAAGAACAGTCTAGTCTGTTTTAGTTGTCAATGATTATGTTCAAATTGTGAATTCAGGGTCTTTCGTGTGGGTGCAGATCCCAACGTATTTTGTTTCTCTACTCACTTTAGATCGCAGTGTATAATGATACGATTTCTCATCAGGATGCACTTTAGTGGTTCAGATGTTTAACTACAAGTGTTGGTTCTAGTGATATAGCGACTTGAGAAGTTACAAAAATTAGTCAATTGTTTGTGTTTGTTTCGCCATATTATAAATAATAATGAATCTTGGTCAAGCAATTTAACATTCGTACAAGCACCACGAATATATTTTTTGTTTCTATTACTTTCAGTCTAGTTCTTTCAAATTAGACCTCTCAGGCCCGATTTCTCGTTGATGGTTTAACCTCGAGTCACAGTTTAAACTCACTTTAAGAAAGACTCGACCGCTCATTTCATTTCTTGTTGCGGGTCAAATTTGAATCTTCTATCAAAATCCTTTTAAACCAAATTCAAGTTAAACGCCCAATATCGGGCTTCATTTGTACAAATATGGTGGACTCAGACGTTGACGAAATGGAAATAATGCTAGAAAATAGGCGTATATTCAACATATCCGTGTTTTTAGATTACAGTTTAACCCATTTGCTACAAACCACTGACGGATCTAGGTTTGGGGCCCCAATGGCCTGACCCAACGCCCTAAATTTTGCAATTTATATAACATTTTAAACATTATTATTATTTTTCTTTTTTTAACTTTAAAGAATCTGGTATGTGTTTTCCTGTCTTTAGGACGGAGCATATAAAAGACCCCTAGCTGCTCATCAGAAATAGTAGCCCATGTGGTGACAGCGGGTTTTCTGTAAAACATATGTCAGAATGGCCATATGATTAACGCCCAATAGCCGATGATGAAATAAAAATTAAAATGCTCTAGATGCGTAGTTAAATTATTATTGGTACCCCGCGAAATAGATTATCTGGATTCGCTACTGCATACATAGACGAATAATTTCTGGAACGGTTCCGTTTTTCCAAGGAAGATATGCACAACTTGGAAATTATGTTTATTTATCAATTACAACATATAAACAATAACATAATTACCAATAATAGCACTATTGTTATTATTAGTAAATATGCAACAATTATATACATGTATGTATATACTTATATACATACACACTCACGCACGAACCTACGATTGTAGGTTAAATAATTTGCACCACACAAAATTGTTTAGGTGTGTTGTCATTTTAGTTGTTTGACCAAACGGGGATAATTCCTCATGGATACAGGGTTTTTTTTGGGAGAGGGCGGGTGGGGGTGGGGGGGTAGGAGTGAGATAAAAAGATATGTCATTATTTAAGGGGTGTTCTGGCTACAGCTAAAATGGGTATAATTCATTTCATAAAAGTGTACATATGTTTCCTATCATCATCAAAATTATTAGGCAGAGGGTCATATACATTTTGTGTAATTCCTTCCATCGCTTTATCTTCAGTAGTTGTACAACAGAGACACACCTGGTGCAAAACGTATCCTGCCACAATATTTTGTTTTGTTTTTCTCCCCTTATTTTGAAATTTATCCAGGATCTTTTTAATTGTTTTGTTATAGGATTTTTGGTGCATTTGTCTACATTGTATACAATGGTTATTGTCGTCCATGCACGTTCTTTTTCCCTGTTGCTTCTGCTATCTGGTATTCTTTTTTATTTATTTATTTATTTGTGCTATACAACATCACTATGTTCACTAATAATAGTAATAAGTATCTCTTGTTCATAGGAGGTATAATTGTTAGTACGGGCTGTAATAACTGACTAAAACAAACAAAAGGGTTACATGAACTGTCCGCTTCATGGAACAGCCTTGTTTTGTTGAGCGAGATAATGATTTCACACGTGAAATAGGATCTGAAATGAATCATGGTTTATTAGGATCTAGGTTTACTTGGTATTGACCGAAGGTTTAAACCTAGCTGTTTTGAGCGGTCAACGACAAATCGGCCCTCAGTGTAGTTCTTTAAAATTTAACCTCTCAGTGTAGTTCTTTCAAATTAGACCTTCCAGTGTAGTTCTTTCAAATTACATCTTCGAGAGTAGTTCTTTCAATTTAGACCTTCCAATGTAGTTATTTTAAATTAAACCTTCCAGTGTAGTTCTTTCAATTTAGACCTTCCAATTTTGTAATTTCAAATTAAACCTTCCAGTGTAGTTCTTTCAATTTAGACCTTCCAATGTAGTTCTTTTAAATTAAACCTTCCAGTGTAGTTCTTTCAATTTAGACCTTCCAATGTAGTTCTTTCAAATTAAACCTTCCAGTGTAGTTCTTTCAATTTAGACCTTCCAATGTAGTTCTTTCAAATTAAACCTTCCAATGTAGTTCTTTCAAATTAGACCTTCCAGTGTAGTTCTTTCAATTTAGACCTTCCAAAGTTGTTCTTTCAAATTAGATCGCTCATTGTAGTTCTTTCAATTTAGACCTTCTAGTGTAGTTCTTTCAAATTAAACCTTCTAGTGTAGTTCTTTCAAATTACATCCTCGAGAGTAGTTCTTTCAATTTAGATCTTCCAATGTAGTTCTTTCAAATTAGACTTTCCAGTGTAGTTATTTCATATTAGTCTTTCCAATGTAGTTCTTTCAAATTAGACCTTCCAATATAGTTCTTTCAAATTTGACATAGGTTTTTTCTAATTAGATTTTCGTGTGCAGTTCTATCAAAGATCTTCCAGTGTAATTATTTCAATCAATGCATGATATGTTTACCGTTAACAATAGTTTCTAAGCATTAGCAATAGCTGCATTGTTTCCCGAGACAGACCAATTTCCTATAGTATTTCGTACGAGATTATTCTAGCTTGTTAGTACCATGTTGAGTTAAGATAATAGTGCCTACGTAGAAGATAATATATCCCACGTAGGAGATACACTGATTTACTAATATATTTCCGTTAGAGATAATGACCATGGACTTAAAGTTTGGAACCAAAGGGTAGATGTTCTTGCTATTATCCTTTAATTAAAATTATATTTGGGTTGTGTTTGTAGACATTTTTCTTAAAATACCCTAAATATAATGGCTCTCTTTTCTTAAAACTGAACATAAATTACGACTCAAGTATTTGTTTCAACTCATCATTTAGTTATTCCCTCTGAACAGACGAGAACAGAACAATCGCAAATTACCGGAAGGAAGCAAGGAAAACATTTTAGTGACAGAGTTGTGTGAAGTGTCCTGCAAATAAATAACAATCTGTGATCCATTTAATTGTTTATTTTCCAATCGAAATCATAGGTTGATTACATGCGTGTGGGACATATTACGCAAATCGACCCATAGATATCACGACATAAATATCAGTAGCGGATCCAGGGGCGTTCAGGGGATAGGAACACACACCCCTTTACTCGATTTTTTTTGTTACCCTTTTCCGAGAGGAAGGCGTGAAAATTAATATGTTTTACCCCATTTCTATTCGCTCATCACTTTTGGACACACACCCCTTTAAGAAATCCAAATTTGGACCCTCTCCCCTTTCTGAAATCCTGCACCCACGCCTGAATATGTTCATTAATTCAGCGTTCCATTGCGACACAGCAAGCTATTTTCATGTGATTACTATATGGTTGTCGTTTAATGTTTGACATGCATAGGAATAGTATGTTAATAAAACACTACCCCAGAAGTTGCGCATCTACTGTTTGTGTGCATAGTTTGGCATGAGGAAGAGGGATGTAGCTCAAACGGTAGGTTGTCCGCCCGTGGTTGTCGGTCGTCGGATCGATCCTTCTCAATGGACCCATTTGCAGTTTGGGCTATCTTCCATTCCAACCAGTGGTACACAAGTGGTTCATCAAAGGTCATGGTATGTGTTGTCCTGTCTGTGGGATAGTGCATATAAAAGACCCCCTTGCCTATGTGACGGCAGCGGGTTTCCTCTAAACATATGTCAGAATGACCATATGATTCACGTCCAATAGCCGCTAATAAGATAACAAAAATCAATGTGCTCTAGAGGCATCGTTAAATAAAACACACATTACTTGTTTGTTTGGCATGAAGTTCAAACATGGGCACTGCCTGTTTGTCCATGGCTCTGGATTCCCACATATTGTAAGGTACTCTATAGAATAAGATTTGAGGACTACCTTTTGTAAATAACGCTACACGTCATACTGAACACAAATATCAATGAACGTGATATTCCGGTTTATTATAATATACATTTTTTAAAAGTTTTACAAATTCCCTACGATATGTGTTAATTGTATTTTTACGGATATCCGGTTTCCTATGTGGACAGACTTAATGGCTAGTGGAGCATGAAACTGACAGTAAGTGGTTAGATCTTCTAGACAGGATTTAATTACGTTTAATGCCCGAGTGTTCGTCCTTTAATTGGATGCTTGGTAAACACGTTACGTGATTGTTACGATGCGACCACTAAACAACATTTAGCATTACATATAGCTACGTCAACAATCTAATCTTTATTGAACTGGGTTGTGGAGATGTCTGCATTTTCATCTGTATCTCTTCCAGTAGTTGGACATATCTCTCTTGGTTTCTCATTGCCGTTCTCGTTTTCGCGGTCTCTATCTCGCTATCTTTCTTCCATATCACAACAACATACTTCTTCCTATCTGTTCGTTTTGTGAAACCAATTTCTGTTGGTATGTTTGTATGCATGCCTGTCTCTTTATCTCTCCCCGTTTCTCCTTCCTTTTTTGTTTGTATTATCTTAAACAGACCGACAGACAGACAGACAGACAGACAGACAAACAAACAAACAGACAAACACAAGCTCTCCTTGTGTGTATGTCTGTGTGTGTGTGTGTGTGTGTGTGTGTGTGTATGTGTGTGTGTGTGTGTGTGTGTTGCAGACTTTGGGGTTTCTTCAACATTGTAATGGATAACATACAGTTGTAGACTGGAATCATTGTTCTAATATTTGGGGTTTCTTCAACCTTGCAATACATAGTGTGTGTGTGTGTGTATGTGTGTGTGTCTGTCGGCTTCTGTCTGTATGTATGTCTCTATGTCTGTCTGTCTATCTATCTCAATCTCTCACTCTCTCTCTTTCTCTCACTCTCTCTCTCTATCTCTCTCTTTCTTTGTCACTCTCTCTCTCTCTATATATATATATATGTGTGTGTGTGTATGTGTGTGTGTGTGTGTGTGTGTGTGTGTGAGTGTGAGTGTGTGTGTGTGTGTGCGTGTGTGCGTGTGTGTGTGTTTAGTTGTCTCTCGATCGATCGAGCAGCTGTTCATGTAAAGCCTATTGAATGAATGAAGCAATAATGTCTGCGTAATACTGAAGGCTTTACATTTCGACATTTTACCAATTATTTTGCGTAAAATCGAATGTGAAATACACATTTCACCAAATGCATTTATTGTTGTTTGTATACGCCATCTGGATAATGCCAATGTGTATGAAGCGCCGATAACGACTAAAACATGAGTGAGTTATTATTCTAATCTCATAGTCTTTTTTTATGTCACTGAGAAGCGTAACCTTCATTATGTATTTGGTATTACAAGCATCGATTTGTGAAGAAAAATATTAGGTAACGACAAAATTATGAAAGAGAAACGCTACATATTTTAGATATTAAACGCATACTCCCACGGACCCTTGACCTAATTAATTTCCAAACAAATAATTAATTTTAAATATAAACATTTGATTTGTCCATAGAAATACTTCATTCTACTACTTACATAATCACCGCATCTCGCTTATTATCAATATTTTAAAAATAATAATGTATTATGCTCATTGACAAATAAATCGAAACATAACAGTTTTTACCGCTGAAGGTGTGACGTATATATTTCGAGTCACGTGACGGGTATTCTCCACATTAGCCGTTCTTTTGAAACGTCTGAATAATTTTGAAGCTGCAAACCATTTCTTGAAATCTGGAAATTTGAAAAATTCTATTATTTAAATGTGTAAAAAAAATCGATCGTCTCGGCATGGAATTCCCTATACCATGGTTCAGGTAAAACATCTTGCGTGATATGAAAGCGAGATATAGTATCTCAGATGCATGTAGGTTTCATTCGTAATCAATATTTAGAGCACAAAACCCCTTAAATTCTGTGGGAATATGCCTTTAACCCTCCGGTTATTGCATCTGTTCCTTACAGTGCATAATAATAGTCATATCATATTATGTCATATATGTGTACTTAGACATTACTTGAATTATTTCTTTATTTCGTTACATTTCGATTATTTAGTGCGGAAAGATTTTTTAAATATACTATATTGAACAGCAAAAGGAACGCAAATTTAAGTTGCAATGTTTTATTGAATAAAAGTTAACTATATTTTTATTTTGGCTGTTTTGCTTACTGGAGGCATGTGCAGAGAAATGTAAAGCGTGCGCAGCATTAGTTTTATAGGTTTAGGAATTTTTCGTCAGATTTAAGTAAACTTGAACTGAACAAACATTTGCGTTTCTTTTGCAGTTCGGTATATATTTAAATGACAATTTTCACCCCTGTTGTGATAGAAAGCGTTGTTATGAAACTACGTATATTTGTTGATGTACCTCACGAAAATGTGGCCCAAGAACACAAACACAACAGTGAAGACACACACACGTAATGTATGTTTGATAAGCACTGTGTGCAAGAGATATCTTATCTTTAGCTGTCTGTACTAAGAGCATTTTACGAGTTAGACGTTTTTACGCAAACCCCTTATCAATAGCACGATCTTCGTTGATGTCATTGGGAGAGTACTTGGTAATTAACAGTTGTAGGCTGAAAACCTGTTTGTAATCTTTGGGGTTTCTTCAACATTGCAATGCATAACATACAGTTGTAGACTGGAATCATTGCTCTAACCTTAGGGGTTTCTTCAACATTGCAATACATAGCATACAGTTGTAGACAGGAATCATTGCTCTAACCTTAGGGGTTTCTTCAACATTGCATTACATAGCATACAGTTGTAATTGAAATTATTTTGTCTAATCTTTTAGGTTTCTTCAACATTGCAATACATAGCATATATAGAAATCATGTTTTTCTAATCTTTGGGGTTTCTTCAACATTGCAATACAAAGCATAAAGTTGTAGACTGGAATCATTTTTCTAATTTGCGGGGTTCCTTCAACATTGCAATGCATAACATACAGTTGTAGACCGGAATCATATTTTTAATCTTTGGTTTTCTTTAACATAGCAATACATAGCATACAGTTGAAGACAGGAATCATTTTTTCTAATCTTTGGGTTTTCTTCAACATTGCAATGCAAGACATACACTTCATGCGTTGCTATCTAGCACTGGAGTGGTGCTTTACGAACACTAAACTGCACTTTGAAACCTTAATTTAGTTATTTTCTTTCTCTGAAGAGTTCAGCGTATTACACAACTTTTCACAAATTAAACATCTCTTGTAAGATAAGCTAATGAATGATAAAACATGTCTAAATTGTTTAATCACCTCCAGCATATTGCGTGGTTGTTACATTGTATATGTCATTTTTGACACATCGTCTACATATAAAAAATCCTTTATAAGCGAGAGGCTAACTTAGAAGAAATTGGATAGACAAAATTTAGTTGGAGCAACACCTGAATTTTGCCTTTATGTCATGTACTAGTCCTTTTGTTAAAGCATTATTTTATGATATCCATATTTAGTCTTTTGTCCAGGCATATTTTATGATATTCATATTTAGCCAAACGTTCATTCATGATAACATTTCAATGAAAAAAGCTGTACACGTCTCTGCAGATGCCTCCAATAAGCAAAACAGCCAAAGTAAAAAAATCCTTAACTTTTATTCAATCAAACATTGCAAATTAAATTTGCATTTCTTTTGTTGTTCAGTGTATTTGGTTCAGGCTAAATATTAGTCAGCAAGTCAGCCCATTTTTAATCGACCTTATCACTTCGTTTTGAAAAAATATCAGCATCCATAAAATCGCAAAAATTCGTTTCTGAATTTACAAGCAAACTAAGGAAAGCATATTTGTTTCCAGTGTAATTACCTATTACATGAAATATTTTTAGTCGTATAAATATCTTAACTGTATTATGTCATAGTTTGTCACCATGTGCCCTCTTTTAAATTAGTGTCTTCTTTTAATAGAAGTGTAATTTTATGCTGTCGTTTGACGGCCTGAGAGTATTAAATTAAGTTTCCTTTTAAGTTACGGCATTGCGTTAGCACATCTGTCTTTTTCTGACATCACAGAAGAGTATTAATGAGTGTTATGATGCATGAACTACTGATTGTGTTGACACTGTGCTTCACAAAAAGGTAAATGCCAACAATACTGGAATCAGAGAGATAATGAGATGAATAATTCAGACAATTGTTTGGCGAGTGTACCAAGATAAATCACGCTAAATGTCGAGTGAGAATTGTTTGTTCTGTTATTGTGTACGTCTGTAGAGAGTCATGCTTGCGCATGGTAATCTCTCCTAACTGAGTTGTGTCTCGACCATGAGGCGATCACAGAATGTGTGCAGACTCTGACGTTAAACAAGTATTATTCAATAATTACTTGTGTCTTGTGTCATCCATTTAAAAAAAAAAAAATCGTTCGTTCTTTGATTGAATGGCTGGGAAGATGGGTGGCTGGATGGATGGATGGCTGGCTGGTTGATTGGTTGGTTGGCTGGCTAGCTGGCTGGCTGGTTGGTTGGTTTGCTGGCTGGCTGGCTGGCTGTCTGGCTTACTGGCTGGCTGTCTGGCTGGCTGTCTGGCTTACTGGCTGGCAGGGTGGCTGGCTCATTGGCTCGCTGACTGGCTCGCTGGTTATTTCGTTAATTTATTCACTTGTTCTTCTTTAATTCTTCCTTATTCTTAGTTTCTTCATTATTTTGAACTTAATCCAATCACCATCAGTTTGTTCATTCATAGATTTACATGTACATATATCCATTTATTTATCTATAAATTAGCATGACCAGACACATGTTTGTATTCAATTATGTCCGTCCAACAGGGAATGTGTCTGAACGCTCACTTGTTCCCACGTTCGTCCATCTACCCATCCATCAAGTATTCAATAACTCGTTTGTCTTAAATTTCTTATTTTATTTGTGTCGGAAAGATCAGATTAAAAACCATCGATTGAAAACTGTCTAAAATTTAATTTGATGAGGTCGAAAAGAGTAGACACTTTTGCAATTCTTGTTAACCCGTTTGTCCTTGGGGATATTGGATTCTATAAATACATCAGTTTGTTTTAACTCTCCGTGCAATTCTTGTTATCCCGTCATTCCTTGGAGATTTTGGATTATAAAAGTACGTCCATTTGTTTTAACGGTCTATTCTTGTTTTATCTTGCGTTCGTGGATAATAGTATTGTGACAACGCTTGAACAAATGTATTTTAAACTTTAGTCTGGCGTATTCACATACATATAGTGGCGTTGTGTGGAGACGTCTGTGCCATTGAGACTAGTTAAGCTATGCCAATAGAGTTCTCGCCTTCTGACAGGTCTAAGCACGTCAGACATGATGAAGGGTGTATAGGTCAGACAAAAGGCATCTCAGTGTACTTGTACCTATTCTTTGGTGTAATCTGACCCTCAAGTCTCAACTCCGTCCAAGCTAGGAGTTCGTCTTAAGGGACATTGAAAAGACACCGGCCAATGGCAATATGAAAGATATAATCGTGAGTTGAGAATAATGGTAAGTTTGAAGGGTAGATATGAAAGAAAGCCTCTTATATAGCCAACAAAAGTTAAACAAAACGAAACGGAAGGCAAAACAAAGGTACTGTTCTAGACTTCTAAGGACAGATTCAGCGATAAATTTAAGAAACACACACACACACACAGACATACACACAAACAAACACACATAAACAAACACACTCACACACATGCACGCGCCCAAATGTTTATCCTAACACACACACACACACACATATTATACGTTTTAATATCAATGATTTATTTGCAAATATGTTTTTTTTAAATGTATATACGTTAGGATAAACGATGGAAGTAACCACATCGTGTCCTATATAGCATACATACATACGCATTCACTCACACACGTTAATATAATAACAATACTAATAATAAATTAAATGTACATATGTTTAATGACACCTCAAAATGAAGCAATATGAAAAACTTCATTCTTTGCTAAAATTCTCTACCATCTCTCTTTAACTCTGTGTCCTTAGATGTGTTCTGAATATTCATCTGCATAATCTTTACGAAACATGTAGTGTCATAGTGTCTTCTATATTGACCCATCTCCTACACAAAAAAAAATAATTTCGAAAGGTCTATATTCCTGGAGAAGCAAGGTTCTTCTGCGTACTTGTGTATTATCGCAAGTTTTGATAGTGTTACTTGTGACGGACTGTGGTTCAATCTGGTATGCTGTGGCATCCGTGGGAAAGTTTCTGTATTACAAAATGCAAGTAGTAAATTGCGATAAACTCAGTTGCTAAGTGGGATATGTTTAATGTAAAGTTAAGCACGTTCACCTTTTTAAAAATTAATAACACAGAAACGCAGAAGTGTGATGTTACTAAACGTAAATATTTTCCGCTGTAATCCAATTGCACAGTTTTGTTTTCCTGAAATTTATGTTATTTTCAAACATACTTAATTGATGTTTTCGTTCTACGCGTGACTAATAAGTTAGTCATGTAATTATAATTGCTCAAAACGTGCATGAAGATTTTTGCAGCATATATTCATAAAAACGTTTTATTTTCGAAAAAACGTTTTTAAAACTGGTTAACAAACCTGAAAGACGTGTTTAAAGCTTGAAAACATTCTGTCAGCACCAGCTCCAACAAATCGGAAATAAAAACTATGAAGGGAATGTCATGCTTGAAAGCAGGTTTTTTTTCTCTCTTTTTCTTTAGACAATGTATTTATGTATATACTTGGAACAAATTGAAGAGAACCCTAAGTTTATTCAGAAAATATATGTAAACAAATGATTCCGAGAAATTCATTTGTCTTTGTAAAGTCAATATCTTGTCCATGCTTCGTGAACATCGATGTAAGCAAGACATCTTTTGGGCATACTGGAGATCAAACGACAGATAGTCTCCCTTTGAATCCTATGACATTGTTCATGCAACGCTTGGTAAAGATGTTGCAAAGTGAGGCAATGCTGACGTCTGTTGAGAACCCTTCGCCCAAAACATATAAAAAATGTTCCATTATAGACATGTCTGTAGATTTGGCTGGCCAGGGCAGTTTTATGATGCCTTGCTGCCTCTGAAAGTCGACCTCAATATGAGCTCTGTGAGGAGGAACATTATCATCATGTAACAGAAAAATATCAACCTCCACTGTGGGGATTCGAACCATGACCATCAGTTTGAGAGTCCAGTGCTCTACCAACAGAGCTAATAGGGAAATTCCCACTAGCTACTGCCAGTAGGGGCACTTTATTCTAATACTTCTACAGTCATAGAACTGAACGTTCCTTTCTACGCGCTGGGCAAATCACATACGACAACAGGACAGATTTGACAGTCGTCCAAGGAAACATGACTGGTGAACGTTATGTTGACCACATTTTACGTCCACTGGTCATCCCATTCGCCCAGATGAAAGAATACAGCTGGATTTGCTTCGTATGAATACAATACGAAAAAATAAATGATACATAAGGAAAGCCAACTTAACAAAAGAAATATGTAGTCTATTCTCAAATGCATATACTAGTGTCTTTGAAAGACTAATAATCTTAGTGGAAATGATCTGCTAATTTCTACCTAAATCAAAATAATTGTATTCAAATGGTTTCCATTCGTTAGGTAGCCTATTATTTATCATTAACTATGCCTCTTCTATACGTAATTGGTGGATGCATTACCGCACTAAACTGACGTGAACGGTTAATATAAAGTTTCTGGCATGTACAGAGTAATCCCCTTCCCATGATGACTTGATCTTTGGTTGCTTATATCACGTCTACTAGTTTTCTTTGTTTTTTGAAGAGTATTATTATATGAGAAATGTATAGACAAATCACAACATTTGATATACCGAGCAAAGGACAAAATAAACACAATAGGTATTTGGAAGAGATTAATCCATCAACAAAGAAAGAGAAAATTGAATAAAAGTGAGAAATGAGTTAAGAAAAGACAAAGAAAATTGAAAAAAAATAAGATACAAAAAAAACCTGTCAACAGCAACAACAAAACTTTATTTTCGCTGCGGTCATGTTCTACGGCATATGAAGTCCACTTTGTTACAATTTAGAAAAAAAAACAAATATTCTTTTAACATGATGGCGAACACAATATATTTACACATATAGGCAATAAACATGATAATATAAACAATAAATTTTCAGACACAGTCCAATGGAAGTATAAACAATACATTGTCAGAGACAGTCCAATGGAAGTAAAAACAATACATTGTCAGAGAGAGTCCAGTGTAAGCATAAACAATACATTGTCAGAGACAGTCCAATGGAAGTATAAACAATACATTGTCATAGACAGTCCAGTGTAAATATAAACAATACATTGTCATAGACAGTCCAGTGTACGTATAAACAATACATTGCCATAGACAGTCCAGTGTAAGTATAAACAATACATTGTCATAGACAGTCCAATGGAGGTATAAACAATACATTGTCAGAGACAGTCCAATGTACGTATAAACAATACATTGCCATAGACAGTCCAATGGATGTATAAACAATACATTGTCAGAGACAGTCCGGTGTAAGTATAAACAATACATTGTCAGAGACAGTTCAAATGATGTGTAAACTATACATTGTCATAGACTGTCCAATGGATGCATAAACAATACATTGTCAGAGACAGTCCAGTGTAAGTATAAACAATACGTTGCCAGATACAGTCCAGTGTAAGTATAAACAATACATTGTCAGAGACAGTCCAGTGTAAGTATAAACAATACATTGCCAGATACAGTCCAGTGTAAGTATAAACAATACATTGCCATAGACAGTCCAGTGTAAGTATAAACAATACATTGTCAGAGAGATTCCAATGGGAGTATAAGCAATACATTGTCAGAGACAGTCCAGTGGAAGTATAAACAATACATTGTCATAGACAGTCCAATGGAAGTATAAACAATACATTGTCAGAGACAGTCTAATGGAAGTATAAGCAATACATTGTCAGATACAGTCCAATGGAAGTATAAATCATACATTGTCATAGACAATCCAATGGAAATATAAACAATACATTGTCAGAGACAGTCCAATGGAAGTATAAGCAATACATTGTCAGAGACAGTCCAATGGAAGTATAAACAATACATTGTCAGAGACAGTCCAGTGGAAGTATAAACAATAAATTGTCAGACACAGACCAATGGAAGTATAAACAATACATTGTCAGAGATAGTCCAATAGAAGTATAAGCAATACATCGTCTGAGATAGTCCAATGGAAGTACATAATGTTCTCCAGATGCTGATCGTCCATGTGTGGATTAACATGATTTAACTCAGGTTTAGTGTCTTTGATGAGGAATAAGATCGTTACTTCCGCGTAGTAACTCGTCCACTCGAATGTCTGTCTATGGTGTGCGTACTTTTATCTAGAGACTATCACAAACTTTATTATTAAGGCTGTCTGGCTACATGTACATGCTAGATTGGCGCCTGGTCCCCAGGGCCTGACTTCTACAACATTTGTTTACTACAACGTCTTATCATTACATCGTACTTAATTTAAACCCTCAGTTTAGCGTCTATACGCGAAACACTGGCAGTTTCCTTGCTCCTGTGTTCCGTATGATCCTGGATGTCTCATTACCCTGAAGCGTTTGTGGTTTCAATACTTCCGAGCATTGACCTATTAAGACACCGTGTATCTTTCTGTCAAATCACTGGAAGTTTTATGTTAACATAAATTTAATTGTTATATGTAGTTCATAGAAAGAATGACTCCTTAATAAGAAGTAATTTTCAGTTTTAAAGTACAGTTAGTTTTATTTAACGACGCCTATAGAGCACATTGTAATTTTCCGGGTGGAAGAAGTCTGTTGACATAAATTTTGGAAAGGGAGTCCAAATACATTTTAAAGATTTGAACATTAGAGGGGTCACTATAGTTAATTGCGACCAAATTATAATGAGGTAAAATAAAAATCGTGGGTGAAGGAGCGATCTGACTCCTAGAACCCCCGCGATTTCCCTATAAGACCCACGACTGGTACTATGTCTAAGGATTTATTCACGGTAACAGTCATTTTATTTTCATTAAAAAACAATTTATAATAATAAAATTAAAATTAACTTCTTCTTGATATGAAAGAGTAGTCCATGTTGCAGAAACGGATTTCAGACATAATTATTATATCAGATGCTTGGTATCTGAAATATGTATTTCCAGATTAATCTACATCAGCTTAGACAGATAATCATTCTTGGATGTCAATAAACAGATATTCATCTGATTTTCCAAAGTAATGACACATGTGGGATAGTTTTAATAGTTGATTGCATCTCTGTGTACACAATCACCACCAATACAATCATAATATTCAATCCATCAAAACTCATTGTTATTTTCATTTATAATTACTCACTGCAGGGCCGGCTTTAAGTCAATTGCTCCAATTCGGCCCCGCCCCCAAGGGTATCATGCGCTAGGTAATCTACTTTAGTCTTACCAAGTAAAACTGCTTTCTAACAGAGTCCAAAATGTTCGCAATTGGGCCACATAGCTCCTGCCGTCCCTGATCATTGGTTTGACAGTTGAGGTGATTTATAGACACAAAACTCAAGTTTACCGATGAATGTCGTGAGAGTGACGTTAAAGACATTTACATTTTTAACGACCCCCACCCCACTCTAGCACAAACATAGGCTATTGGGGATGTGTGTGTGTGTGTGGGGGGGGGGGGTTAAGCCAATTAGCGTGCCCAAACACTGAAAAAGAGTTAACATGAACATGTATATATTTTAACTGGTCGAACTCTCAAGCTGATGAACGTGGTTCAAATCCTGTTGGAGACTAGCTCACACTTGACTACGTGTCAAAATAACCAAATGTTTGACATCCAATAGACGATGATTAATAGATCAATGTGCTCTAGTGGTGTCGTTAAACAAAACAAAAAATATATTTTAACTATGCACACGTAATTTCAGATGACTGGAAAGATATCGGATTTCCTGTTCACTTGACAGCAAACGTTTTTATGTTTGCAATTACAGTTTCATTGTCTTTATCGTTAGCGACTAAGTTCATTATTTCCTGAGATGTGTAACTGTCTGGATGTAGAACCCAGAATCGATACTGACCTTGTATATGATACTTGTAATGACAAGCTATAGGATTTCAGATGTTTGTTAACTCAGCGTATTGTCTGTGAAAATAAAACCAATCTGCGTGGTCGTATGGTATCATTAATATTGTAATACAGCATAAATCTAACATGTCACCGTCACTGTCATAATATAGATCTAGTTCACAGGTCTGAACTTATTTCTTCAGATCTCATTGCATTTAAGCAGAGATTAATACAACTTTTTAAAACAACATTTTATATCATTGCAAACAGCAGGTAGGTGATACAGAGGATCTTGAAACTTAGTTTACAATAATGTTCTGTATTAGTAGAGGATCATAGCTCAATAGGTGATGATCCGCCTCATGTGTGATGGGTCATTTGATCGATCCCTTTCAGTGGACCTTCTAGGGCTATTTCTCGTTCCAGTCATTGATTGTTTAGCAGATGTCATAATGTGTTGTCCTGTCTATGGGAAAGTGCATATAAAAAGCCCGTGTTAATCGATAGCCGGACCGGCCTCCGTGACGCAGTGGTTAAGCTATCGAATACAAGATTGGTAAGTACTGAGATCAAATCTCAGTCGAGGCATGGAATTTTTAATTTCAGTGCCGGATCCAACCCAAAGTGAGTGTTCCGCAAGTCTCAGTGGGTTTCAGATGCTTGAACACTATACCACTTACACCGACCAGTGGTCCACAACTGGTTTAACAAAGGCCGTGGTATGTGCTATTCTGTTTGTGCGATAGTGCATATAAAAGATCCCTAGCTGTTTATAGAAAAGCAGCGGGTTTCTATCTCCTACTAATACTAACCTCTGTCCTGGACAAACAGCACAGGAACCTGAGTTGTGTACCCAAAGCAACGTGCTTGAACCTTAATTGGATATAAGCACGAAAATAAATACAACCAACCAGCACCGGTAGTCGGTCTACGGTCTAACAGTAGCGGGTTTCCTCCGAAGACTAGACGTCTCAAACACTATATGTCTGACATCTAATAGCCGTTCAATACATTATATGCTGGGGTGTAGTTAAACAAATAAATACAACCAACCAGCACCGGTAGCTGGTCTAACAGTAGCGGGTTTCCTCCGAAGACTAGACGTCTCAAACACTATATGTCTGACATCTAATAGCCGCTCAATACATTATATGCTGGGGTGTAGTTAAACAAATAAATACAACCAACCATCACCGGTACCCGGTCTAACAGTAGTGGGTTTCATCTGAAGACTAGACGTCTCAAACACTATATGTCTGACATCTATTAGCCGCTCAATACATAATATGCTGGGGTGTAGTTAAACAAATAATTATTTCTTTCATAAGCAAACATAATATTATACAAACTACTGACTGACTTTATAATTATAATACAATTGCAAATTGGTTAGCTTTGCCATGCTTTGAACAGCACGCGTTGTTCATTTCTACAAGTGGTTCAATCGCATGATAGCTAAGTAGTCTGCATACTGCTTTTTCAAGCTGAATAATGTTATATTGTATGTACATTTATAGACTACATTACCGAAACTAAACAGTTCTTTCATTATTTCTTATTGTCAATAAAGACCATATCCTTCATTTGCAAAAAAAGTGTGTTCTATAAAGCGACGACAGATATGCATACATTAATGTTACGAATTTACAGCCAATGGGTGTCTTCATATCATATTTTGAATTGGCTGAAATTGTTGATGTTACTTGGCCATTGTGCGTCTGTTGATAAACAGACAGACAGACGGACAGACGGACGGATGGACGGACGGAGGGAAATATTTGTTTAACCTCCCCCACAGAAGAAACAGATATCGGTTATTTGTGAGGTCATATTATGGTTAAATTATACATAATTATTTTTAAATAAATCAGTGAATAGAGCTGCTTAGCAATAATAATTATGATAAACAATATAATGTATGATAATTAATATGACTGCTCGCATCCGCATTTCTGCGATTACCTTGCCTTGCCAGCCAGAGAAAATATATGTGTTGATCGACTGTTTAAAATCATTGTATATGGATACCCATAATGGAACGATGCATATTTAAAGCAGTTTTGGCAGTTGGGATGGCTAATCTCGTAATGGTGTCTGCAGCCAACGTTTAATTGTTGCATGTATATCGATTTCGGTTATAGCTGGAAACAAATCTTGAAGGAGATTACGTTTGCCACGACTATCGATTCAACCATGTTGATTACTTATGTCATAAGTCAAGAACTATGAAATAGAAACACGTTTAACGATCATTGCTTCTTGTGATATAATTATCCTGTCCAGGGTTTGTATGATGTTGACTGTCAAGATAAAATACCTTACAAACTGATCGTCTAAGTGACACCCAAAGAAAGTATTGTTTAACAACATCCCAGCACATTCGTTAATCACCGATTATTAGGTCCCAAACGCATGGGAGGTTTGTTACATGGATCATAGAAACCATCTCCAGCCAAAGCTATGAATACACTTTCCGATTAGCAGCAAGGGGTCTTTTATTTGGACTTCCCCATAGATCCGACGCCATGTATGAGGTCATATCTGTAATGGTCGTATGTCACATCGGAATCTAAACCATACCATTTCAAAGGATTCGAGCCATTAACTGATAGGCGCATATCTGCATTTCCAGCAAAACCAGTTACATTGAGTGGTCATGGCTTCTTTGTCATTGTCTTTGGCTGACCATTCAGCATTTGTGTCAATAACAATTCACTCGTGCAGCCAGTCTACATGAGTAAACTATTGTTACATGTGTGTGTTTTGTGTGTGTGTGTCTTAGTGTCTGAGTGTGTGTGTGTGTGTGTGTATGTGTGTGTGTGTGTGTGTGTGTGTGTGTGTGTGTGTGTGTGTGTGTATGTCTGTGTGTGTGTGTGTGTGTGTGTGTGTGTGTGTGTGTGTCTGTCTGTGTGTGTGTGTGTCTGTTTGTGAAAATGATATAAATGAAAACATGTTTTAAATCGAAAAATGTAGCTTATGTGACCATAGCAGGTTTCTTCTGTCGATCATGTTTAGGAAATAGTTATATGTCTGATACCTAATTGCCAGTAGCAGTGTACTCTACGTAGATTTATTACCAACAATGACAGTATTAACAAGACACATACATTTGGTAAGGGTCTTCGGAAGTAATTATTTCTGATATAGAGGTCAGACAAGGTAATTTTGTAAAATAAGAATATCTTGCAGGGATATTCCCAAGTGGCGCTAATTGGCAGTCATATAACGCTGAATTTAGCTTAATTGGTGAAGTGCAGTAAATTGTTCAGTTGCTTGGTGTGCACATCATCACGTGGATCTCAGTAATATGGACAAGTTAAAACGGATCTCACGGTTTCATCTTATTGTGGTCCTGGTTTGTTTACGAACTACTGTAGCAGATTACAACATAAAATATTAAGGTGTGTTTTAATTAACTGCCATTAGATGTCATTCATGACGGATATTTCTCTCTTAACAAAATGACGTAAGCAAGCAATTTACTTATTTATTTATTTATTATTATTGTTACTATTATTATTATTATTACTATTATTATTATTATTACTATTATTTTTATATTTTTTTATATTATTATTATTGTTATTATTATTATGTGTTATAATATTGTTAAGTATAATTAATTCTAATTCTAAATAGGATGTGCTTTTACTCAAAAATAACCGTCAAGATCATATACTAAACCCAAAAGAAAGTAATCATTTATTCATGGCAGGCATTCTGGAATTAGATAACCTCACCATTTAGGAGGAGGTGTATGTGTGTGTGCAGTAATATCACAAG
The DNA here is from genome assembly GCA_032355785.1 of Symmetromphalus regularis. Classification (NCBI taxonomy): domain Eukaryota; kingdom Metazoa; phylum Mollusca; class Gastropoda; order Neomphalida; family Neomphalidae; genus Symmetromphalus; species Symmetromphalus regularis. The sequence goes on along the minus strand of JAULBS010015433.1, from coordinate 9,025 downwards.
TTGCACACGTTAGCTACCAATCGACCATTAATGTGACTACTCCGTGTAACAAAAATAGTTCAAAGTGCACACTTTCTTTTTTGGTTGATTATAATTTTAGATATGCACTATTCTATACTAAAATTATAAATTAAAAAATAGTTTTGCACTCATTTGGACATCGTCTGTAGAAGATAACACCCCATTGCTCCATAGCATCATTAGAAATATTATTTCCAGAAGAAAGAATGCATATATTTTTTATTTGATATATACTGCTTTTGTCCTAGAGGCTGGAAAGGTAATTAATTCAACGCGTCCATTGAGGTATCAGTCTTACAAATCATTGTACATCAGCCAAACGCTATTCCTACCATCACCTTTGTCTCAGCCATGAATATGCGTTTCTGAAATTGTATTTATACATGTCTGTACTATTTACAGTGATAAAATGCATTCCGAGTCGTCTGCGGGCAGACGTGGCTTTTCAAGTTTAAAAGAGTTCGCTCCCTTCAATAACAATTAAACCAAACATTTACTATCGAGGCTAGTGTAAATTACATGACCTACTCCATAATAATTATTAGGACTGCAGGAGGGATGCAGACGTCATATAATACTTGTACTTAGTAGTAGTCAATAAAGTGTTTAAACTCCAGTGTATGTCCATTTTGTTCCAAAAACAAACAATTATTTTGCTATAGAGTTCTACGACTTTTGAAACGAAAACTAGGTACGTGGGGGTGGGGGAGGGGAGGTGGCAAGACTGAATAGGGTTGTCATTAATCGTTTGAAGGGCAACTATAACGTACTCAATAAATACACCATGCAAATATGCAAATCCTTAAAAGTTTTGCGCCGGCCCTGTTATACATTATAAATATACAAACATATACATGTATATATATCTACCCATGCTGGTTATTGCCCGAATTTATTTTGTACGGTAATAATAATATAAACCAAGAGACCGCAAAGCACACAATAAGTTAATTATAGTGAACTGAGATTATACATTACAAGTATATGATATTGACTCCAGCTGCATTGTATATCTATAGGAGAAGATTTCGTGAGATTAAGGGAGTTAAAAAGATATGTGTTTACAGTCCATATATGTTTACACAGTAGAATAATAAATATATTTTCGATCAATGCCGTTATTAATCTATGTGACCACAGGATTCTATAAGACTTTGGGAGAACCTAGAAATAAATTGTGTGTGTGTGTATGTGTGTGTGCTTCCTTGCTCATACACAAGGTTTCTATTTTCGTTAGGTTATATCGTCGCACATGTATTGGTATAACGAACACTAAAGTTTCTTTCGCATGTTTCAGGTATGTGGCATGTGACATGCGGAATATGACGTGCGGAATATGGTATGCTGCTTTCGTTGTTTCCTGAAATCACTATACTATCATTTAATATAGGATTCACGATTTGCATCCATAGAAAATACATTGAAAATCACTACTTACCGCATACCGTACGCCGCAATCCCGCTGCATGTGTATAATTATATAATTATCTTTAAAGTACCAACGCAGTTGGCGTAGCTTGGATCTGTTTTCTAGTATGGCAATGCTAGTTATTTCTCGTATTTTAATCAACTTTTATAATATTAATTACATTAATAATTGTTCTGCAAAAAAAATCTAGTCAGGCAGTTGCCTCATTGCCTCAATGGAAGCTACGCCACTGCGAATTAGTACGGGCGGGATCCACTTTTATAACTTCAGTTGGTTGGTTAGTCGTATTTATATTCGTACTTTTATCCAATTAAGGTTCAAGTACGATGTCCTAGGCACACCACTTAGCTTTCTGTGAACAGAGGTTAGTGCTAGAAGAAGAGACGAAACCAGCTGCCGCCATACTAATGTGACAATTTTGATCGATAAGTAGCAAGGAATCTTTTATATGCACTATCCCACAGATATGATAGCACATACCACTGCCTTTGATAAACCAGTAGTGGATCACTGGTAGGTGTAAGTGGTATACACCTACCCAATGAGCCTTGCAGAGCACCTACTCTCGGTTAGAGACGATACTGAGATTAAAAATTCCATGACTTGACTGAGAGTCGATCCCAGTGCTAAATTAAAATAAAATTAAAAGTGAAAATGCACACTTATTTTATTTCCGGCGACTGCCCTGAAGGCTAGAAAAGAAGAAAAAACCGAAAGAAAACCCTGCGTCATTGTTCAAATAAAAACATTAAATTTAAATTTTGAAGTTCAATCATTTCTTTTCATAGGGGTGAATATAGAAGTATACAGGCATATGACCAGTTAAATGTGTAAATCTGGTAAAATTAATTTTATGCCAAATTTTATTTTCCCCTTGCAAGAAAATCTGTAACTTTTTTCCTTCCTCCTACCTTTTCTTTAGGGGAGGTGTGTGTGTGGGAGGGGGGGGGTGAAAGTGGCTATGTTTGAGAAAAAAAAAAAAAAATGGCCTAGTTTACTCATATTTTCAGTGCACTTGACCCCGAGACTGAGGATAAGTGTGTCGCTGACCATGATAATAAATTGTTTTACAGAAACTATTGGCTGTTGATTCACAGGACATTGTCACTTGAACAGTACAATAATACCACACCAACAGATTTATCGTGTGAATGCAATTTAATTAGTGTTATAGAGCACGTGTTTGCAGTAAGTCATTGTCGATTAGTCCTACTCCCACGGGGACTTCACCGTCTTGTTAGTGCACAAAGAGAAATCTAGTAGTCTGTGGTAAATATAGACACTGAGATAAAGCACTTTCTTGTGATATCTTCAAAAGTGCTTTTCAGTCATTAAATATCGGAACGTACACAATTGTATATTGCCAGATTTAGCAATATACGGTAACCTAGAACAGGAACGTTGGAACCGGAGGGGGTAGGTAGGGGTTTCAGTTCCTCCAATAATTCTCTTAAATATGTTCCGTATTGATCGTTCAATTACAAGTATTCACCGGCAAATTCTGTGTTCAGAAACGAGAGCAGCCAACCCCTCCTTCCCCTCTACACAAATAGGAATTTCGTTCCAACGCCCTTGTAGTAGTAGATTGATGGCCCTCTCTTCAATCCCTGCAGTGGAATAATTGGTTATTTCGTGTTCCATCCAGTGTTCCTCAACTGGTAAATAAAATTATAGCGCATATTGACTGTACAGCTTTGGCGTTTGTCTTGAGCAGAAACACGGGGAGGGGGAGTTCACCAAAAACCGTTTTTGACGTTTCCGATTTCTTCTTTTTGGGAAAGTGGGTATAAAGGACACTAAAATAAAAACTGTAGCTTTCATTGTGATATTAGGTTTCTTATGTGGACCTTGTTTTACAACCAGATCTTTCGGCGCTAAATAATAATAATAATAATATGCTAACAAATATTGTTGTTTTGCTTTCTTTTGAAAAACAAATTGATGGCCTCCAAACATAAATATCTATAAAAACTGAGTTTGCATGACGTGGAGAGTGCCTTGACAACTAACATCTGTTTCTGTTGCATGTTAAGTTTTGTCACAGTTCTTCAAACTAAAGGTCGATGTCCGTATAGTGTAAAACTCATCAAATCAAAACACAAATCTGCTTTTTTCCTGTCTTGGCAAATATGGATACAGCTGAAATCAACGTATTGATTGTCCTTACGGTTATTCACACTTGTTTCAAATCACACTGTCATATTTGTTTTTCTGCAAATAGCTCATTTCAACTCCCAGCATTAATACATCTTTTGAGAGTTGCATGCAGTCTCTTTTTTTCCCCAGTCAGATTGTGTATTATCATCGACCGACACATTACCTTTTTCTCTGTCTTGACAGCTCAAACAATTATCTTCAATTTGTATTTCCCCACTGGCGCACACAGATTGCTGATAGTGTGATATCGGTTTAATACCCGACGATCTATTTGGTAACGGTTATTGGTATCAGTGAAAGGGGAGCGTGATGTAGATCAAACGGTAGCGTGTCCGTCTGTGAAGGGATCGGTCGTCGATTATTCTTCTCAGTGGACCCATTTGCAGTTTGGGCTATTTTCCCTTCCAGCCAGTGGTCCACAATCGGTTCATCAAAGGGTGGTATGTACTGTCCTGTCTGTGGGACAGTGTATATAAAAACAATCCCTTGCTGCTTATCGAAAAACGTAGCATATGTGGCGGCAGCGGGTTTCCTCGAAATATATATGTCAGAATGGCCATATTATGATTGACGTCCAATAGCCGATGATAAGATAAAAAAAAAATTAATGTGCTCTGAGGCGTCGTCAAATAAAACAAACTTTGCTGAGGTATACGCAATCTCCGTGTTTCCTAGTTACGATGTGGCGTAGTATATTTGTTCCTAGTGACGTAACAGTTTATAACAATAGTTTATGACAACGTCATAGCTTGCCAATAGCAGTGGTGTGTTCAGGAAAAAGGAAATGAGTGTAACGGCACTCGTGCACATTGTTTATTCACCGGCTGTAAGGTGTCAGACATATATGGCTTTGCGATTCGTGGTCTTTAGAGCAATTCTGCGTTCGCCACATACGTTATTCTTTCTGATTAGCACAAGTGGACTTTTATATTCGCTTTCCCACAGACAGGACAGCCCATACTACGATCTTTGATAAACTAGTTGTGGATCGAGGTCGGTGCAAGTGAAGTAAAAAAGTAAAGTATTCACAGACCCTTGCAGAGCACTGACTCTGGGTTGGAGTCAGTATCGACATTAAAATTCCTATGCCACGGTTGAGATTTGATCCTAATATCTATCAACCGTGAGTCCAACAACTTAATCAGGAGAGCGCTTGCGAACAGTTTGGCTAATTACCTTGGTCTTCCATCACATTACATTCATCTAACTTAGTATTTCCCAAAGTGAGCGGTACCTCATCCCCTTTCCGTGTGCTCTGGAAAGGTTTAGGGGGTGGGAGAATGGGTGGGGCAGAGGACAAATACACTTACCTCATTTCTTTTCGTATTACTTCACAGGAGGCTCCAAGGGGAGCTAACTGCATACTCCTGCCCTAGTTCTCCTGGCATTCTACGCATCATTCCCAAAAATGATCTCCATAGTTGTTTAATTTGCTATAAACCAGTTTACGATTATAAAATTAAAATGGTACCATTTAAGCAAGAATGTAATATTTTACAAAATGCAGTTGAATAACTTGAATATCTCTACCACCTGTAGTTGATGTCGTTCAAGCGCTTTAGTGCATTAATTAGGAGTACCAATTGTGTTTGTTTGCTTTCATCTTTTATTCAGAATAATATTGGCTTATTATATATAAACTTTTTATTAAAGCCAAATCTTCATTTCGTTTGTTATAAATCTGTGGCTAGGCACTTAAACATTTCTGGGTCAGTATTAATGTAATAATCTATCATTTTATCTATTTTGTATCTTAATATTATGGGTTATATCTGCTGTCTGTAGTGACACAAACTGAACACAGTCAAACCTCCTTATTCGTTCACTTATATGTTAACTTGCCATTTCGTTCTTCGACTTATTTAGTACAAAACAACCTGTATCAGGACCGGCGTAGTGCATTTGAAAGTGGGGAGGGGACACGAAAACGAAATGACCGAAGGGCAGCAGCGTTCCTACTGGAAACCCCTCATACTTCGAAAACTTTCCAGATTTCGGCCACTTTATTTTGTCACCGAGTCAGAAAATAGTTGTATTGAGCAAAAACAATTGTTTAGTGATTTAAAAATTTTTTATTTGTCCCTATCTCCCAACCACACCGCGCGGTTCCTGTACATTAAACAGCCTACTGTTTTATAAATCACTTTTTTTACTACTTTTGGATTGCTGCTTAAGAAAGTTGCACTCTATGATTATTAGATCCAGTTTATTGTATATGGAATAATGCACGTATCTGATCCTCTATATACCACGATCTCTGAGGCATAGCTATTTTCTTTTTTTTTGGCTTTTCAAAACAGAACTGCTGGTGATTACATTAAAGATAAGTCTGTGTTGTGGGAATATGATATACTCGAGCGATCTTCTGATGCAAGGCATACAATTTAATATACTCACGCGTTTTCGAGAGGTGGGAAATAATTAACCTAATTTGAAAACTATTATTAAGAAAGGCGACGCGTGTCGGGATGGTGGCGTGTGTTAAAGCTATCAAGTAAACAACATTACTATTGAAAGGAGGACCCAGAGAGATCACTGGGGTGGACACACGTCCAATGTTTGTGTTCGCAAGGCATGTCCATCTATATAATTCCATAATAGATGGACGATTGAAAGAGTGGGTGTCCGCTTCAAGTTCAGTATCTGGATCCGCCTCTGATTATTACAAAAAGCCTTAAGTACAATGTACTTGCGTATGTTTGACGTGTCATGTTGTAGGATTGTAGTTAAACGTTTTTCTGATTGTATTATTGTTATTCTGTAAGGTTTATTATTTTTGTTATCAAGAAGATATCAGGAAGTAAAAACTGCACTGAATAGCCAACATTAAAAGTGTACTGAATTCCCAGTGACACATGTATATTTGTATAATACTGAAAGAAAGAAAGAAAGAAAGAAAGAAAGAAAGAAAAGAACTTAATCCCACATTTTTTACTTCTTTCTTTCTTTTTTTTTTTTTTTTTTTTTTTTCATCTTCTCCGTTTTCTGTCCTTTTATTGCTTTTTCTTCTTCTTTTGTATTTTTTAGAATGGGAGAGCATATTAGTTTATTTAAACCGAACTGATTCACTGAGTTCTTCGCAAGGCTTAGTGGGTAGGTGTATATCACTGGTTTATTAAAGGGCATGGTATGTGTTATCCTGTTTGTAGGATGGATCATATAAAAAAAAACATCCCTTGCTGCCTTGGTGTGGCGGCAGCGGGTTTCGTCTCTCCTACTGACACTAGCCTCTGTTCTAGACAGCCAGCACAGGAAGATGAGTTGTGTTTCCAGGACAGCGTGTTTGAACATTAATTGGGTACAAGCACGAAAATACGTACAACCAACTGATAAAACCTGTATTAAGATCATACAAATAGGTGTAATTTAAAACGAAAAACGAGGTAATTATTGCACAAAAGTATCATTTTGTGTTCGTGCTTTGTTTAGACAATAATAATTATCTCGAAGCCATGCATTCGCGATACACTGTCAAAACAATAATGATGATAGGGCTTGAATAAATACAGTAAGTGGTTGTTCCTTTTGTTTTCATCATAGTTAATTGTCAAATTATAGGCGTAATCATACATTTGAACTTCTATTTTGGAGAAAATGGTATGATCTTCGGGCGTCCTTTGATTCCAAGGGATAATTTGCATTGATTCGCCTTAATAAATGATAATGAGTAAACGGATTTCTGATGAGAGAAGTTATTCGTATAATTATGTGTACTATTTGGGAGTATCAATTTCTAGGTTGTCTGATTTAACAATTATATCATTATTGCCAACACGTCGATAAAGAGTTATAGGACAGACCAAATCAGAAAATGGAATTAGATTCTTTGTGGAAAATCGAATATTTTGTCAATGCAACAGTGTCATTCATATTACTTCGAATAGATTTTACATTTATAAGTTTCGCGATTATAAGTTCGAAAGAGCGTATTGATTTGACATTGTTTTCAGTCCATCTATCCTCTTTGATTATCAATATCGAACATCATAGAGAGATGACATGATTTTGTTTCTAGATTTTCTACATTTTGTTTTATTTCTGTTATTGCTCTTTTTTTCCTCCGTTTTCTTCTTCTTCTGCTTCTTCTTCTTCTTCTGTGTGTAAAATTTAACAAGGGTTCAAGACACTATCCCTAGTTTTGAGTGGAAGTTGGAGTAGGGGATACGAGGACATACTCCTATAGTCATTTTAACTTTATGGTGATAAGCATTCCCTCTCTTCAGCCTTTGTCTACGTATTGCACAATTAATTAAGTACTTTATATTACAAGATGCTCATCGTAGGTATATTTAAAACAACGCCACATCGTTTACGCACTGTGGCTCTTTAATCAGGTTTAACAAAGTGTTAAGAAAGGGATGTTAGTTTAACGACACCCACCACATTACTGGTTAATCAGTTTGTATTGGTGTCAAACACGACATTTACGAGTCATGGTCTTCTCACGAAACCTACTATCATCATGTCGGCTATACGTTCCGATTATCAGCAAGGAATAATTTTTATATCACTTCCCCACCAATTGTGGACCACTGACTAGAACGAAAAATAGCTCAAAATATAAGAAAGCATCAATTTCGCAGACATGCTGATGATAAAGATAATTTTAAATTTTAAAGCGGAAATGTGATCGACGTTGTTGTGTAACACGACATGGGGACATCGAATCAATGTAGTGAAACAATGCACACACAGTAACATTGTGTCGGCTTTTGTTCATTCAGTCCTTGTAAAATATCTGCAGCAGTCGTCACACCACTTCTAAAACAGACAGCGAAACTAGAAACATTGTCTTAGGAAAGTTTCGTGACAACTAACATGCAATGCGTTGTGCACCCTTCTGTACAACGATGGAAATATGTATGTTGATGATGTCAGAATGTGAAAGAGGAAAGAGAAAACCCGCTACCAACTTACAAACTATTCTTTACCATTAGCAGCAGAAATCATTTACATGAGCCTTCCCACATATAGAATAGCACATATCACACAAGAACCAAGTTGTGGAACAGTCGGTGCAAGTGGCGTACACCTATAACCCCTGGAATTTCCTACGGCAATCTGCAATGCCGTGGAGGTTGTAGCGGAGATTTTATTTTTCCGCAGCACTTTTTTGTCGAGGACTAATTTTTTTTCCTTAGCAAACTCATGAGTTGGAAACGTGTGAACGCTAAAATTACCGTTAACGATGCCGTGGACACTATTTCTCCACAGCATTTATTTTGTCGTGGATATTTTCTTATTTGCCTCCATATAAAATTCTTCTTGCCGGTTGACAAAAACCCTTATACCCATGTGGGAGGAGTCAATTTTGCTTGTAATTTTCAACAATTTACTGCCACCCCAATTATATTAAAAACAAACTTCTATTAAGTATATTTGCCTAGACAAATGCCGATTAACTAACACTCGGTTGAT
>JAULBS010015422.1:0-10954 GCA_032355785.1 Symmetromphalus regularis | reverse complement strand
AAAGGCCGTGGTATGTGCTATTCTGTCTGTGGGATAGTGCATAAAAAAGATCCCTTGCTGTTTATAGAAAAGCAGCGGGTTTCGTGTCTCCTACTTACACTAACCTCTGTCCTGGACAGACAGAATAGGAAACTGAGTTGTGTGCCCAGGACAGCGTTCTTGAACCTTAATTGGATATAAGCACGAAAATAAATACAACCAACCAACTAGTGTTGAAAAAGTAAAAGTGCCACTTTAAGGTTTGGGGTAAATGGCTGCATTAAGAAAGCATTTAATCACACAAGAAAGTAACTTTATAATCTTAAGAAATACCATTTAATGACCTCTACATTCATTTAACATATTCAAATAAACCTTTTTTTTAAATTACTGCTATTTTCATTAAATGTGCCATTTTCTCCCAGTTTTGCACTTGTGTCCTTATTACATGTGCCATTTTTACCGTACACCGAGTCAGACACAGTGTGCATTTGTAAGAGGAGGAGAGACCACCAAGTCTGAAAATACTTTTATTTTGCCAAAAACTAAATTAACAAACGTTAGTGATGTTTTTATTAGTGGTCACCTAAAAATTGGAGGGGGGTGGGGGCCCAGCATGCCCTCTTCCCGGCGTTCCCGACTCCGCGGTTCATGCATTAAGCACAAACCAGTTTGGTTTTATTTAATCACTTTGGTGATTCATAATCACTTGAAGCCTTTTCACAGTGTAAATATATTATCACCGACTAAAATAACATCCGATACAATACCTTGTTTTCAGCTGGTCATAATGTTTTCTTCATTTTGGTGACTTCCATGAACGAACGCTGCTTGAAGGGAACCATACACTAGGGGTGCAACGACATACCCAGTTTCGGATGCAGGATTTCAGAAAGTGGGGGTGAGGCAAACATTTGATAGCTGAATTGGGCTAGGATAAAAATGGTACATTTGTTCTTGTTTTTGGTTTTTGTTGTCGTTGTATAACGATACTATTTCAGCATATTAACTGAATTAATCAACGGCTATTGGGTGTCAGACATATGATAATGTGTGCTAGTAATCTGTGTGAGCCAAACTCCGACAGGTAATCTGTATGAGCCAGACTCTGACGGGTTTTGAAGCACTGTCTATAGCTTGAGAATCTGATGTGCTGCCTTTAGGCCACTAAGGCATACACAAGCAAATCTGAAGGGCCATTTCCATTCTATTTGTAACAAGAATATCTACCCTTTGAATCAATACTCCATGGCTTGATATCAAATTAGGTGTATATTTCCAGCATGTAGGAAAGCGCATAAAAAATAATAATAATAATAATAAATTCCTCCTTACTATTGGAGAAACCAGGATTTTATATTGGGGTATGCACTTACGTTGTCTGTGTGTCTGTTAATATATTATAAATGGTGATTATGAAGATCTCGAACACACCAATACCTCTTACCACTGATCGAAAAAAGAAAGAATGTTCGTAATAGGTTTCTTTTGTTGACCATGTCCCACATATCATACATTCGACAGCGTTCGTGTTGTCAATGTAAAGTATTAAAAGATATGGTGTTTTGGTCTTAAAAGGAAACCCACTACAGCCACTTAGGCTATTCATTCCGATTAGCAGCAAGAGATCTTATATATAATTTTTTTTTTCCCACCGACAGCATGGCACATACCACGGCCTTTAATAAGCTGATCAGTGTTGTTGTCCACTGATCGGTGCAGGTCGTGTACACCTACCCAATGAGCACTCACTCAATTAAAACACCCCAGAGTCCGATTGCTTGACCACTTCGTCATTAGTTCATACCAGTTTATGCACTGGAAAAGAGCAATGGCCTAAAGTGCTTTCCTCAAATTAACGACCCAGAACAGGCCCACATAATTGTATTTAACAATAACCTGTCATAAACCTCTTCGCCACTATCACCTGTAAAATTAAGATTTAGTTCTCATAAAATATTTAACCGATCATCCCAGACATCATAAAATTAGATGGTAGTCATTGCATCGGATCTGTAGCCTACCTGCGATCATTGATGATATAACGAAGAGTTTAAAGATGTGTATTTTACTTGTTTTGTCCAATGACGGTATTTGATGACTCTGGAATAATAAGATTTTATAAGAACCGGTCCTAATAACTATATTGTTTTGTTTCAGTCGTAGTGAATGTTACGGCCAGTTTATGGGTGAGGGAGATCCCGGTGAAAGAACGCAACTTTAAAATCGTCAATATGATTGCCAGTAATTTTAGTTCGGATAAAAGGGACCCGAACCTCAAGACATTGTTGTCCTTCAACATGACGGTAAAGATGTGATTATCGTGTCAGATTATGGCAATGGTTGCCTAAAATCATTTTGGTATGATCCACTTCAAGACAGAGAGTTCAGAACCAAACTTGCTCTTGAAAGTAGCTATGATGGTAGAATAGCAAAACTGACTGAAACACGAATTGCTATTATTTGCCGCCACAAGACAAAGATCTACATCATAAACGTCAGTCCAAGTTTGAGTATCAACGCAACTATAAACACTCGGAGACCGAACTTAGCCATCACTTCCATAACGTCTCATACACTATCAAGGAATGACACTAGTAACGGGCTATAGTTATGGAATGTCTATCATCAACATGAAAGGTACGGTCATGAAACGTATGTGAAAAACCCAGAATACCTAACATTAACTCCCACTGGTAACATAATCCAGACTGACGTTAGTAGACCCCTTCTTTGTGTAACAGAATAGAGAAGTGTTGTGGAGATACACAAAACGTTTATTTGGCACAGCTTGTGACGCACAGGGAAATGTGTTCGCTGCAGACCACCATGGTAACAAAGTGATTGTGTTGTCTGCTGATGGGAAGTTTATCAAAGAGGTTCTTCTGATGGTGTAAAAGGGCCAACCGGTATTTACTATGATACTCTGAAAAGAAGACTGTACATAGTAGAGTTTGTCACAGGCTTGATAAAAATATTTGAACATAAATGATGGAAAGTCCTCAGAAATGTTTTTAAAACATTTAAAAGACAGACAATACAGGAATTCTACACTGAAGATATAAATCTTGGACTAACTCGGTCTTCCAAATATTGGTACTTCAAGTTTAAAATTATGTAGATATATGTGTGTATTAATGTTTTTCTTTACAATATTTATGATGCATTTAAATTTGAAAAAACTGAAATCTTTTGTTTTTTAAACAATAGGAAATGATTTTTAAAAATGATATACTCGTATACATTTAAATCCTGTAAATTTCTGTGAATTCTTGTTTTGATGTCTGAAAATTGAAATGATCCATCACCAATTTTGTAAAATAAGAAAGTGAGAAAAAAATCCTATATATATATGTTTTGTTTTTTTAATGACACCAACATAACATAGTTATTTATTAATCATCAGTTATTGGAGTCAAACATTTGGTAACTGACAAGTTAATTAGTAGAGGAAACTCGCTACATTGCTTCATTAGCAGCGAGGGATCGTTTATATGTTCTTTTCCACATACAGGACAGTACATACCACGGACTTATACCAGTCGTGTGGCACTAGGTTGGATTAGAATAAACTTAATCAGAGAATGAGTACCTTGACTTGACTTGAAGTATTTTTGATACGTGCCACACCCAATTTGGTTCGGGCACTGGGCCCGGGGATGAGTACCAAATGTGTGGGTTCCTATAACCAAAGCACCTTTGGCCAGTGACCCACTTGCAGTCTATATTCAATTGCAACTTTATTTAACAACACAAAAAGACATAGTTCTGTTTCAGCAACACCACCAATTGCAGCCAAATCTCTAAAACATTAGCTCTTAGTGAATTGTGACGTTATTTTAGAACTACATCAACAATTTTTTCTTTCTTTTTGTTTTGTTTATAGACTTCAATACAGCAAATTAATCGTCAGCTTCTGAATATCAAAACCATGGAAATTTTGAGTCAAGTGTGAGCCAACCTCAAATAAGTTTTGAACCACGGTCTTTAATGTGAGAATCCGGTGTTCAACGACTAAACAACTGAGGCTTTCATCAATTATTGACCGATTCGGTATATCCAGGCGCGAAGGACGGATTTTCAAAGTGGGGACCTAATTATTATGGATGTATAAAAAAATTGCTGCGCGAGACCGCGAATCTATACACGAAATTAAAACTGGCGAAAAAAGTGGGGGGTGCCACCCCTAGGCCCCCTCCTCTGCTCCTACGGGCCTGACATCAGGGGCAGATGAAAACATTTTGGAAAGAGGTCCAGAAATATTTAAAATAGTTTTAATATTGCAGGCAACTGGGTTGATTTTTGTTTTGTTTAACAACCCTACAAGAGCACCCTGAATTATCAATAATCCGGTACTGGTTGTCAAACATTTGATAATTGTGATAAAAAGCCTGTGAGCCAGCCTTTATTGGGTTCTGAATCACTGTTTTCAGCTTGAGAATCCGATGTCTTACAACTGGACAATCAACAATTGATTAGAATCTCTATCAGGGGCATATGTATAACATTTTTGAAAGAGGTTTAAAAATATTGTTTTAAAATTTGTAATTTTGCAGCAAATTGGGTCCAAAGTTAGATATGACCATATTATAATAGCACAAAAAAATAAATTGGTGGTCGATTGGGTTTGTGTCTAGAAACTCCCCTTGGATTCACATATATATAAATAATGGAAACATACTAGTTAATGGCTCAGTCACAAATGCACCGGTCGCCGTGCGATAGGGGCGGGATGGGGGGTGGGGGCTTAACGTACGCGTCATCGGGAAAGAATCGAAGGATTCTCCCAAAAATCTGTGTCACGGTTACATTAGATACGGTGTGTTTACAGGGCCCCTAAAACCTGACAAAATTTTTCGGGCGATCAAATCTTAAGTACATCGTAAGTGCATCGTAAGATGACCTTACGGCCACCGTACGATGTCTTGCATGGTTCCTGCGGCGCCATTCCGACCCTACGATAAATATCTGTGGTGGGTTCTCGATTTTAAAGAGCGTACGGTCTTCAAAAAATTATAATCCGGCATTAATAGTTTCCGATGACCGTACGATGCCCAAAAATCGGCCAAAATCTTAACGATGTCCGTTGGACATTGCCGATGTCCGCAGTATATCAAAAACACACATCGCACGGGCATCTTATCCACTTACGATGTCTTTGTGACTGAGCCATTACTATAGTATACTTATGCTGTTTTTTTTTTTATGAGCGAGATCAAATTTTCAGTGTGTGCTGCAGGCAAGCAAATTAAAATAAGAGATTGAACATTACTCAGCAATGTACAAAGGAGAAAGCAGATCAGTTTAAAAAGAACTCTTCTATAAATAATCATTTATTAATCATTACAATACTATTTTCCAAACATTTAAATCATCATCCACATTTAATCAGTAACATTTTTATATCTGAAATACACTTAACACTACAGGAATGATAAATGTTACAAAACTATAGTAATTAAAAGAAGATTTACCTTTATAAATACCAAAAACAAATGTTTGACAACTAAAAAATCAAAACCTTGCAAGTCAGAGAAACAAACTATTCTTTAAACACATGCTGAAAACAACAGTTTAAATGTGTTTCATAAAATTAGTTTTAATTTATGTTTAAGTTGGATCTACATTAATGCATCCTAAAATAAATGTATTTAGTTTAACAATATCACATTTAACAGGCAATAGGTGTAGTCATTTATAATGAACAGAAAATAGTATTATGTTACACCTGAACTTAATGATTAAGCGGGCGGGGGAGGGGGGGTGTCCAAATGTGATGGTTGAATAGGACTGGGGAAAATGTTTAATTTTCACATCCTTCAACTCGGAAAATATATTTTATTAAATTTTAAAATTCTAGAAAATGTGGGGGCAGTCAATAACCCCTGAACACCCATCTTGATCTTCTACTGTTAAGTTATGGTGTAACGTAATACTATTTTCTGTTCATTTTGACACTAGCAGCATCTATAAACCCTACTAAAACAGACGAGATCAACAACTACTGAAATTCATTGTAGTATCTGACAATGCCCTCAAAATAATCTGTTGTATAATTGGTTTACTGTAGTACTGTACTGTCATTCCAAAATCATGAAAAGTGTGCTTGACAGGAAATCCCAGCACTATAGAAAAACAATTTTAGCAATAGAAATTAAATACTGTCATACATACATGTATGTCTGAATTTCAAGGGTTCGGATAAAAAAAAGTTAAAAACAATATATTGACGAGTTTTTGAAATTTAAAAATATTCAATATAACATACATGAAATTGCTTACTTTTCACCTGATCTTTAATTGTTACACTATATTTTACACTCTAAAGAATATCTGGCTTTCAAGATACGAGGTGGAGCACTAGGAAAGAATAAAGATAAAATTAGAGAAGTTCTATTATAAAAAAAATTGATCCTAAGACTTCTTACACATTATTTTATTAAGATTTAAAACTGAAGGTTTTGGTGTATTAGCCAACATTGAAGAATATTCTTTACATTTTAATGAAACTCTACATTTTCTTTTAGTATGAGTGCAACTCTCTTTTCATATCTATCAAGCCGTGATTTTGCCTCATCCAGCAAGTGACAGTAACTCATTGCAATTTGTTCTATGCATAACTTTATTGACGATTCTGTAGACACTACATGTGAGTTTTGACTATCGGTAACTGGATTTATATTCAAATCATCCAGACCTAAATCTGTTATCATCTCTCTTGAATCACCATAACAAACTGGGCAATGATCCAGTCTGTCACATGAACACACAGACACATCTACGGATGTACCCGATTCAACTGTGGCAATTTCAGCACATTTGGTAGACACAGCTTTCTTGAGTTCATTTTCAAAATTGGTAATTTCTTGTAGAATTCTTTCCAACTCTTTGCAAATGGTCTCTCTTGATATGACAACAGGATCAGTTGTCTCCCTTGATCCACCAGCTGAAGCGGTTGTCTCCCTTGGTGTGAAAACTAAATCTCCAAGTTGACTCATTGTAAGAACAGCATTAATTTTCCCTCGCAGTTTTCCAAGGTTGTAAGAAAGTTTTATAATTTGGGTGTACCCAAAGTTAAATCCCTCTTGCAATGAGAGTTCCTCCCCTTCACTCACTCCATTTCGAAATCCTTCTTTGAGTATTTGTGATTTCATTTTTTTCCATTCTTTTTGTTGTATCACATGTTCATCCACATCCCCATCAAATATATCATCAAATGGGTCACTTGTTGCCATAACTGTTTTATCCATTACCAATATATATTATAAAAAATACCAATTTTATTATGTTACTTCTTTTTTTTTTAATTTAAGCCCAAGATAAATTACTTATAAAATTTTGAAAAACCTTTTAGTTCTTGAACAAAATTGGTACCTGGAATTAAATAAATATCAACAATAATTAAAAATTCCAGGAATTCATAAAAATATTTTTAACAGTCCTACTTTTAACAAACAACTGATGTATTTTGGTGCAGCAATCTACTGAGAATTAAAGTCTATGCCAAAATTGTATCTCTGCCGACTGGAGAAAAGTCAATCTGACAACACAGAAACATAAACTGCCTGTGGACACAGTTTACAAACACAGAGATCAGGAAATAACTGGCCGTCAGTTATAATCCAAACCCGCCAGCACATGGGGGAGAGGAGCCAATTTTCTTTTCTGATTCTTCCCACTGTTCGGGAGTTTTAGCCTGAAACAGAGCAAAAGTTTACCAAAGGATGAACAACATCATGCCACAAAGTGTCGTCAAAATTGAAATATTGGATGTAAAACACTGTAATTTTGATATTGTATAAATAGTGTCTTGGTAGAAGAAATCCTACATACAAATAATAAGAAAAAAAGAAAGAAAGAAAGAAAGAAGAAAAAAGGAATTAAAGAAAGAATGAATGAAAAAGGAAAAAAATTAAGAAAGAAAGAAATTAAAGAAAGAAAGAAGAATTTTGGGTTTAATGAAACCCAAACACTTTAGTTAATCAGCAGCTATAAGATGTCAAATGAATGGTATTTGTGATGCTTAGTTCACAGGAGAAACCTGTCTCTGTTACATAGGCTTATCTTTACAATTAGCTACATGGGGTCTTTTATATTAACCTTTCCACAGACTGGACAACACATCACAAGGCCTTTGTTACAAGGTTTGTCAACTACAAATAACCCAATTGGCCCATTAAAGAGGGTTCCCTCTCATTTTGCCTACAACCCGGTTTGCCTACACTCATTTTTCCTACAGTATGAAAAGGTGGCATCCCAAGTTAAGAGTGGAACATTCTATATATGGTCACCCTATTAATAATTTAAAAAAAGAAATAACATGCCGAAATAATATGACAAATATTTTATTATAAAACTATTTACTTTACAGAACAGAAACAATTAAAATGAACAGAGCTATTATGGACATATGTTATACAAAATGTTCACATTTCATAGTCATCTTTACAAGTGCATTTTTAGCAAATATCACAAATATTTTATTATAAAAACTATTTATTTTACAGAACAGAAACAATTAAAATGAACTCAAAGCTGTTATGGAAAAATGTTATTCAAAATGTTCACAGTACAAAGTCATATTTACAACTGTATTTTTAGCAAATTGCTGACAGTGTCTAAAAACTGTAAAGCAGTTTTGTGGCCTTGTGGAAACTGATCCTTCAACTTCACAAAAATAAAATATTTGTCAAATTTGCTAAAAATACACTATCTTGTAAAGATGTATACTGGTAGCTGTGAGTTCATTTTAATTGTTTTTGTTCTGTAAAGAAAATAGTTTTTATAATACAATATTTGTCGTATTTGCTAAAAATACACTTTATATAGATGTACAGTTGTGAGTTCATTTTAATTGGTTCCTGTTCTGTAAAATAGTTTTTATAATAAAATATTTGTCATATTTGCTAAAAATATGCTTGTAAAGATGTATAGCTGTGAGTTCATTTTAATTGATTCTGTTCTGTAAAGTAAATACTTTTTATAATAAAATATTTGTCATATTATTTCTTTTTATTAATCCGGGTCCATACGTGGAGTGTTCCACTTTTAACTGGGGATGTCACCTTTTCATACTGTAGGCAAACTGGTTGTAGGCAAACTGGGTTGTAGGCAAACTGGGTTGTAGACAAAATGGGAGGACACCTTAAAGAGAATCAAACTGGCTGCTGTCAACAATATTGTATGGTTATTTAATAACCCCTATCACAAAAAATAATATATCAGCTATTGGGGGTCATCACAAAAAAATATATATCAGCTACTGGCGGTCATACCATAGTTAAAATAAACATATTAAAAAAATAAATCGGTTTACACACATGATTTACAATAAGATAAACTATACAAAGTATATATAATAAACAATAGAATAAATATTTTTCATCTATAGTTACCTTGAATGTGGGGTTTTTTACCGTAAAAAAACAAAAAACACATTCGAGGTAACAATGGAAGAAAAATAAATTTATTATGAAAATGCTCCTGTGATTTTAACATACATTATATTGAAAAATGCAATGTAGTATTTGTTTAACATATAGTATATTACAAAATTACAATGTAGTATTTGTTTAACATTCAGTATATTGAAAAATACAATGTAGTATTTGTTTAACATACAGAATATTGAAAAATACAATGTAGTATGTTTAACATGCAGTATATAGAAAAATACAATGTAGTATTTGTTTAATATACAGTATATTGAAACATACAATGTAGTATTTGTTTAACAATACCCAGAACATATTGTATGCACATCCAGGCCCGTAGGGTGGATTTTAAAAGTGGCAGAGCCCATTTTTTAAAACTGGGGTCTCATTTTCATGTGTGTATAAAATGTGCAAAACTGCGAATCTATACCCAAAATAAAAACTGGTAAAAAAAGGACAGGGCTGAGGCCCGTCTAGCCACCCCGGGTCCTACGAGCCTGACATCTGTAATAAAGATGTTTATAGTACATATTTTATTTTTATTTACCACAATTGAGAGACCATGCACACCACCAGTAATTTCTTGCTTCAAAAGTTCATTCACCATTCGATGTCTCTGAAATTTTAAAACACTGGTTAAACAAAGAGACATAAAAATATACCGTAGTATTATAAAGACAGGTTTAATCTGGAATGAAAAATAAATTACAGTAAATACATAGGTATAGAAATAAATACTCATCCTATCACCCCATTATATATAATAAAATCATTAGAACTGGACACTGACAAAGTAAAGTTTGTTTTATTTAATTAACAATGCCTCTACAACACACTGATTCTTTTTTTATCATCTACTATTGGATGTCAATCATATGGTCATTCTGACATAATTATTTAGAGGAAACCAACTGCCGCCGCATAGGCTACTCTTTCCGATAAGCAGCAATGGGTCTTTTATAAGCACTTTCCCACAGACAGGACTCATACCATGGCCTTTGATGAACCAGTTGTGGAGCACTGGTTGAAATGGAAAATAGCCCAAATGGACACTGACAGGTCATTTATTTAAAATTATAATAAACAAAATAAATTAAGCAACATTGAAATGAATTTTCATTCGCACTTCAAAACATTTTTTTAAATCCTTCAAATACAATGAATATATTGCTATAACATTAAGTTAGAAAAATTTATTAAATGTTTTAAATATATAATATACCTTAATAAGAGGTTGCTTTTCAAAAGCTTCAGACACTACCAACAGCCTGAAATGTGTTTCAGCACCTGGGAAAAATAAAAGTACCAACGAATGTAAAAGAAAACACATGGCTAGCAAGGCACAAAATAACCAGTTTCGTATCGCAATTTGCGATGGAAAAACCCCAAAACGAGAGTCAAAATTACCCGTTCAAAGCAAAATACCATTTCTCTGAACCAATGCTACCTGATACACATCTGTTAATGTCTTTATTGAATTGTTCCTTGAGTTCACTACATTACTATAATGCCAATGAATTGATGACACTGCACAGTTAGTT
>JAULBS010015411.1:0-10954 GCA_032355785.1 Symmetromphalus regularis | reverse complement strand
AGGGTCGCTATTTGTTTTGATGCCCAAGTTTTCAATATTACCATGGAAAATTCAGTTCAGTACACATTATTGGAACAAAAACTCTAATTAAAAGATAGATGGACATATAACCAAAGTATCGGTTTTAAAATTCTTGTATTTTTCAATTTATTGCTTGTACCCACAGAAACTGGTCACCCTATGTTAATGTTGGTGAGTGATTATGTGAAGAAGGGGAATGGAAAGAGGGGAAACTCAGATTTTATGAATAGTTATTGATATACCATCTTACTGTTAATTTTCATAGTACTTATCAAAACATGGATCCTAAATAAAATTTATTATCTAACCTAACATGATTTTGGGTTGTTTTGTTATTTGGTGTTTGATGTATATTGTAATATAACAAAATTCCCCAAATATATTGTTTTCAATCAAAACACTTACTACCTTTGGTGCTTAGTTGTAGGCCTACAGATGCACTGTCAATCTTCATGATACATGTAATCACTATTTTTATAAAGACATCCTTTACATATTTAAACAAACCCCCAAAACATTACAATACTATTCAAAGTAAACATCAATCAAGTCCTTGGATGAATATTATTAGCATTGATTCATTCATTTTCTTTGTTTATCAAGTCAGCATAGTGAGAAACTGAATTTACAATGTGTAAGCATACAAATTTGTATTAAAATTATGATACCTTTATTATTTCTCCAAACAAGCTGTACTACTACAGGTTATTTGTAACAAGTATGAGAAACTTTAATGATTACTTTGATATATTAAAGGGTATTTGTATCTGACAAGTATGAGAAACTTCGATGATTACTGTTGTTATATTATCGGTTATTTGTATCTGACAAGTATGAGAAATTTTGATGATTACTGTTGTTATATTATATGATAATGATTACTGTTATTATATTACTGTTCTCATACTTAACTTTGATGATTATGTTGTTATATTATAGGTTATTTGTATCCAACAAGTAAGAAAAACTTTGATGATTACTGTTGTTATATAATGGGTTATTTATATTTGACAAGTATGAGAAACTTTGATGATTATTGTTGTTATATTATAGGTTATTTGTATCTGACAAGTATGAGAAACTTTAATGATTACTGTTGTTATATTATAGGTTATTTGTATCCAACAAGTAAGAAACACTTTAATGATTACTGTTGTTATATAATGGGTTATTTATATCTGACAAGTATGAGAAACTTTAATGATTACTGTTGTTATATTATAGGTTATTTGTATCCAACAAGTATGAGAATTCGTGATGATGACCGTCTATCAGTGTCATTCCGTTCTGAGGCAAGGTTTCGTGGACAGTTTGTTTTGTCCCATCCAGGTAATGTAAACTTTGATCTTGATTAATTATGTTGGTTTTGAATTGGGGTTTTTTCTTTGTTTTTTTGTTGTAGTTACTTTGATTTTTTTTTTTTTTAGTGAGAACGTTAAATAGGCATTACTGTTGATTTATCTATTTTACTAAATTAGAAACAACTGTTATCATTTATAGAAGGTAACACCTACACATCACTCAGTTCATAATATCAGTGCAGATATTCAGCCCGTTCTTTGATTACTGCCTATATAATATAAACATTAAAAATAAAAATAATATTTGTTACATGAAACTACATTTCTGACTGTGGATTATGATTTGAAACTATTTTTTTTATTTTGGTAAAATGATTATATCAAATAAATATATACATAAAAATTCATTTGTTATGGCTTCATATTTTAAAATCCACCTTTCAGGTATAAGCTTGGAGTCCATGGTTACCTCCCCTGATCATCCAGCTTTGACCTTCACACTGGATCTTGTTAGGACAGAACCAACCTTTGAGCAGCCTGAGCAGCTGTGGGAGTTTGTTTCAGATTACGCAGTAAGTAAATAAACGGAGATTATCAAATTAATGTAATGGCCAAATAGAAATTATGAAACAACTTTCTTAAATTTGTTATTCCCAAGTGAGAGTGAAGGGTATGACATATTTCATTAAAACCCTTACACAAATTTGATAATTTCTTTATTATCACAACATTGATGTATGTAAAATTATAGAAAATTGTGGTTTTAAAAGACCGTAAAAATATTCTGAAGAATGTCAACTTCTCCAAATAGAAAGACTAAATAATGTATCACTGGTAACATACTGTTAATGAATATTTCAGGTGCGTGACTACTCTGGAATGTATAAGATAAAATTGATTCCATGCACAACATCAGTTGACCAGGAATATTCCCTCCCTGTTACCTGCAACCCCCGCCACCCTCTGAACTTTGATTTGCCAATCAGATTCCAGCAGGTCAGTGACCCAGTCCCAACAAAATTCAGTCTGAACACAAATTTCCACCTGATGAGAAAACGTCAACTTTGGCTTAGTGATGGCTCAATGGGATTTGGAGATGAAACCGATGCAGCTTTTACTCCAGGTAAGAAATTCAGTTTTCATTTTAAAATATTTATTCAAGATAAGCTAGAGTTTGATGTTTTTCAAAATATGTATTTACACATTGCCTACTAATTTTAATGTTTTCACTTTATAATTTGATTTTACTTTGAAATCTATGACAGTTATATCCCTCCAACAAACACTGATTATGCACTGGATTCAGTCAGTTTGAGTCCACCAGTCTCCGTGGCACAGTAGTTAAGCTATCGGACTTGTGGCTAGTAGGTACTGGGATCAAATCTCAGTCGAGGCATGGGTTTTGTCATCTTAGTATCAGCTCCAACCCACAGTGAGTACTCTACAAGGCTCAGTGGGTAAGTGTATGCCACTTACACCAACCAGTGGTCCAAAATTGGTTTAACAAAGGCTGTGGTATGTGCTATTTTGTCTGTGGAATAGTGCATATAAAAGATCCCATGCTGTTTATCGATAAGCATAGCTGCATTAGTGTGGCGACAACAGGTTTCGTCTCTCTTACTAACACTAACCTCTGTTCTGGACAGACAGCACAGGAAGCTAAGTTGTGTACCCAGGACATGGTGCTTGAACCTTAATTGGATATAAGCACGAAGATAAATACAACCAACCAACCAACCAACCAGTTTGAGTCCTACACAATGATTGGGAATACCAGTTACAGCTCACTGTGTGTGGTGACAAAGTTTGAAAAACCTCTTGTACACAGAGCTCTGCTTTCTAGCCATTCAAAGACAAAATGGTTTTATTTATTTATGCCTTTAAAGAATCAGTATGTTTTAATGTTTGAATCTGACAGACAGCTTTTGTATTCATTAGTTTATGAGAAAATGATCTCCATGATAACTGACATAATTTGATGTTAATATTGTGCTGTGACTATGATCATCTTGTATTTGATTTGTACATGTTGACTTCACTTCTAATTGTATGTCATCTATCTGGTGCAGCTGATCACAGGTAATATGTATTATTTGTGTAGAAAATTTGTCTTATAAATGTTAGCAATGTTTCATATCTTTTTTTAATTCACCATGAAATATAATTTTCTTTCAAAATCCCATTTATATGTACATAACTATTTTTTTACAGTGGATAAGTTGTATGGGCGAGTAAATGTTGATCCAGTACAGAATCTGGGTGAATCATTTGCGGTAACCATAGAGAAGGTGTTCTTGTGTTCAGGCAAGGATGGCTACATTCCAAAATATGATCCACAGAATAAGGAGTTTGGTTGTGTAGCCGAGTCACCAAACCTACAGTACACATTTAAAATACTAGTAAGTAGTTTTATAACATTTACTGCTATCTACATTATATGTTTCAAAAGTTTTCCATTCCAATCAGTGGTTCACAACTGGTTTATCAAAAGCCATGGTATGTGCTGTCCTGTCTGTGGGATGGTGCATATAAAAGACCCTTTGCTGCTTATCAGAAGGAACAGCAGGTTTCCTCTAAAAACATATGTCAGAATGACCATATGTGTAACGTCCAATAGCCAATGATCAGATAAAAAATGAATGTGCTCTAGAGGCATCATTAAATAAAACAAACTTTACTTTATATTTCAAAAGAATCAACCTAGTCTCAATGTGTATTAGTCTGATTTAGGTAACTTTAACTACAGAAATCTTTTGTATTAGATATCTGTATAGAATAATAATTATTTTACAATTTAATGTCACTGAAATGAGAATCATCAACAAACTGGTGTTTGTGATAGTTTTAATTAAATATTAAAATGCTACTTCACATATTATGTTACATTATGTTACAGGACAGAGGTGCACCATTTACTGAAGTAAAAGACTTTAGAGAAATTGCATTCAATGCAAAACTGGCATCTGATGACCCTGATGCCACTGAGCTTGTGAGGCAAACAGGAGCTGATGGCTTCTTCATGGACTGCCAGCCACTTTTTGATGTAAGTTCATCAATGGCAGCTTTAAATAAGTACTAATATAATTTCCTTTAAATCAAAATATTTAAAATAATCAAATTGATGGCAGTCTTGTGAAATTTGTATGCGTCATAAAAATGGATGAATGTGTTCATTTGGGAATTGGTACTAATGAAGAATCATTCATATTTGTAAATGTTACGAGCATGATGCATTTTTCACTTTATTATTATTCTATGTGTTTTTTAGGTTGATGGTGGTCGTCAGTGGTTTTTGCATACTATTTACACAGTACGTTCCAAATCAAATGCAGATCGCGGTATTGGAAAGAGAAGTGTTGATAATGAACTGGAAATCTATCATTCCATGTCCTATGGTTCTCTGAGAGTGAAACGAGCTGAGGGCGATATCCAAGGAATTGGCCAGAAAGGAAAAGGAACAAATATGGCTCGCATTAATCTGAACTTTGACGACAATGAGTACAGTATTGAGATTGGCACCAACTCTACAGACAGTAGCTTTCCACTACTCCCGGTCTTAGTAGCAATTGGTGCTCTTCTAGCAATATCATTATTAATCATGGTCATTTTTATTCGACGCAGAAGAAAACGAGCAACACCACCTCCATCACCAACAAATACTATCATTGTAGCCAATGGGAAAGGCAATTCTAAAATTGTAGCAGCTGGACACTTTAACAATGATAACACTGAAGTATAATAGTCTTTTGTAGGCTCAACATTCAAACATCAAAGATTCCTGAGGATTTTTTCCATGTTGCTCAAAATTCATTGAGAAGATCTTCCGGTGTGAGTTGTAGTTATTTCAATTTATTTGAAACAGTTATGTGTGTATGCAAGAATACGATATTATTTTATATATTGCAGGTATTTTAAATTTGGAAATACATTTAAACAAATATTTCTGGTTTTACTATATAATTTAATGTACTGTAGTTATTCATATTTAATAGGTTGTTTTTACATTTTTATATTTAAAAAAATACATTTTTCATTATTTTGAATACCAAAGAGCTTGCAGTACCACACAGAGCATGCAAGAAAATGAAGGTTGTGTTATATCTATGCATACAAGTAACACTATAATTTTACACAAACAAATGCTCAAGTTTGGTTGTTAGCAGGTTTAGTATCACAATAGTTTGGTATAATATGTACCTTATTACTTAGTTAATAACATTAATGTTATTTAATATACAATAAGACACACATGGTTATCTCCCTTTATAGATAGGGATATATTTCTTGAAAGGCTCATTCCACAAAGCTGTTTCCTAATAAAATCTGAATCTCTAAGAAAATGTTTAAGTTCAGCCAGAGTTTCCTGCTTTACTTTGAAGAGAATTAGTGCAAGATTATCATCAAACATTTATAAAACAGCACAGTTCTGTTAATAAATCTGAGGTCACAAACACAATAAAGTTGTAACACTTCTTTCTTAATTCACTCTGGGGACTGTAGATGACATTCAGAATATGGTAAAGTTCATTGCCATATCTGGATCGTTGATATAGAACCCATAATAACACTGATCACAGAAGAAATTCTTAATACTGGGGTTTAAATTTTCATAAATGTTTCTGTTCGAAAAGTAGGAGAATTTGAATTTAATTCCTAGTACTAGTAGTAGTTTAAATGATATTTACAGACATGTGTTGTAATCTATGCAGACAGTGGGATCTTCTGATCTATGCAAATACTGGTTGACGTAATAATATAGTTGCTTGCTAAGCAAATATATACAAATACAGTCCTAGGTTTGAAGATGTTACTAAATAGCACATTTAAAAAAAAAAAAGTTAAAATGTTTTATGAAAGTATATTAAATAAACCTTAACCTCAGCCTTGTTTAGGTGTAGTATTTGGTTTATGCCAAACTTTTATTATTTTTTTGGATTATGAATCTATCGACATATATGTTGGCAGAAAAAGAAATGAAAATAAAATTCTATTAGGTTTTTATTCATATTTTCCCTTCGGTCATACTAGAACCATTGATAATTACAGGATAGAATAAAAAATTAATTATTGCAATTTACACATGAGCCCATTTGTTTTGTTTTTCTCGGCTTTATGCTAATCAAACATGCAGTTGATGTCTATAAATGGAACTAATATATGATTTTCTGTAAGTCATAACTCACTTTATTTTTAATTTCATTCCTTCCTAGTGACTTTTGAATCTTACTTTGAAATTGTGTAACCAAAAAATAAAGTGTGGCCTTATCTGTGTGATAGTCACTATTGTATTATCACCTGTGTATTTTCACTATGGTGCATTGCAATGTATTACTACCTACGTGTTGTCACAATGGTGCATTGTATTATCACCTACCGATACGTGTTTTCAAAGTTATCTTTGAACATATGTGATGTTAAGTAATCATGTTTTGCTTTGTGCATGCAACAGTATATATATCATGCTAATTAACTCCTCATTTGACAAAATTTACTAATCTTTTGAGACAACATGGTCATTTTGAAGACATTCAAGACTGGTCAACTAAAACACAACCAGTTCATTATTGAGAGCACTCTGATATTGGCCTTAGCGATGCTTCGAAGACATTTGCTATTCTTTGTTGTATTGTGTATCTACATGCATAATATTGTGCAATACTCTTGTTCACACACAGAAAATGAGTTTTTAAAAATGACTACTTGTGTTTTAATGTATTACTATGAATTTGGCATCAAGATATGTGGTAGCAGCAGGTTTCTTTTGTAGTCCTTGCATAATAAGTTCCAGTTTTGTTTCATAGACTGTGTGACACCCAATAGACTGAAAAAACAATGTTCCTATGTTTAAAACATGTCTGTTTGTTATTAACACTATTAACAAATATCAGTTGAATTTAAAACATTCATCTAAAAATTATGTTCTAAATATTTTTCAAAATTGTGACCACATAAGTTTCAGTTCTTATCTCGGAGTGGTCCTTTCTGATTTAAAATGTGTCAGTGATCATTTTGATAAGTTGTTTCAAAAGTACTGTTAAGAGAAAATCCCAGATAACATGTTGCAGGTAAGTGGATCAACCCGAGTTTAATTATTGGCCCAGTCATTTTGAATAGGCATACATCCATGTTGGTTCACTGGTTGATTCTCAATCCACTCAATGTTCCAGTGTATGGCCACCACTAAACCATGAATCATCAATGACAATGAATTCTGATTGCAACTGTTCTTACCAGTCAACATTGAATTAACTTATTAATGCCATTTAGAATGGTATCCAGTATTTATTTTGACACATCAACTAGTATCATCCTTCCTCAAGCATAATGCCATTATAAACCTTGCCTTTCATTTTCATTTCATCATAAAGTGATGAAAAAAGACACCATAAATAAAGGGAGGCTGCTCTGATGACTAAGTATGTGAGGAAAACAAAACAAATTGTTTACACTTTTTCTTTAACACTGCTTTACACTTTCATTCATTCCATGCTATTTAATTATATATTTTGTTTATGTTTGTGCTGTTTTTGTTTCTTTTCTGTTGTATGTCATTTAAATATTAAAAAAAAAAAAAGTTTTTACCTGACATATTTAGTATCCATTACTAATGCTGTTGTAAGATAGTATTTGTCTATTATCTTGACGTTGCCTGACAGTTCAGTTTCAGGCCATTTTTCATAATAAAACATTTCAATCTCAAAACACTAAAGTATTGTTTTTAGTTGTTATTGACTTATTTGATTGTAATAAAGTTTATGTTACCGATACTTGTATTAATATGCATTTTAAATAAATACATTCTGATTATTCATGTTCTAACATTTTTATGTTTATGCAACTATTTGTAAATAGTATTAATAGACTTCTAAGTATTGTTGGATTTTAATATGGTTAAATTTTTAAATATATATATATATGACCCTTAAGTTGGATTTGCAAAGAAAACATTTGAGTAAATGTTTACAATTGGGTTGTAATTATATTTTTTTAAATGTGGTAACCACCATTACTTCATATTTTTGAATTAATAAATGACCAGATATTATTGGAGTTTAAACTCAAACATTTAAAAACAAAATTGAAACTTTTGTGTTAAAATTTTTAGCGTTTTTGTACATCTATTTTTAATGACATTCTTTGTTTGCTTCATTATGTAAATGTACCATTTTTGTTGTTGGAATGTTTACACAAGCATCTGTTTACACTGATGTATTATGTATCACTGTATGTTAACTTAATGACTTAAGAGATTATCATTTACTATGTGTTACTAACCTACTTAGTTCTAAATATTTTTAATAAAATGTATCAATGCTTTGTGATATTAAAAGAGCATAGTGTAAAGGCGTATATAAAGGTCACTTTAGTGTTTTTATTATCATGTCACAAATCAAATGCACATGGTTAATAGTTTAAAGAATATTACGTAAAAATACTTTATACTTGGTTACTGGTAATGCACGTTATTCTAAAAATGTATTTCATAATAAATACCCAGAAACTGATAGCACACATTAATTTGAAGCAACAAGACAAAATTAGGTACAAGCATTTTTTTACAGTAATTTATCAAATCTATCAAAATCACCATTACAAAATACATCAACAATGAAATTGTTGCTTTAAACACTCTAGTGCTATATTAATGCATATTTCTAATACATTAATAAATATCTCAATCAGTACTTGAAAGATCCAACATATTAAACATACATGAACATAAACAAACTTGAACTTTTGTAGTTTTCTACAAATGACGTAAAACCACATCTGATGTATACATTTTCAGCAGACATCGTCATACATGAAAACATCACTACCAGCCAGTCCGGGTAGACCATATCATGTTCTAGATCATCACTTACACTGATGCAAAATGTTAAACTGTGTCTTTTGGAGAATGGAAGTTTATCATTCGAGATTAAAGATCAATTAGTTACCAATTTCACATCTGTTATATTGAATATAGTATTATGAATTAATTCATATAACACTTTGGTTAAACAGAATCCTTTAATTATGTTTAAGAGGAAAACATAAAAGTATTAAAATATATCTGCATCCATTAGTTTTGTCTTGTTGGTTTCATGTTAATTTTGTTTTTATTATGCGTTATGTGATTTATGCCATTTTCAACACTAAGGACTGGTTGGTGATAGAAAGTAAGAATTAGTTGAAGTAATTCTTTCTTTCTCTCCAGTTCAAAGTTGAAAACATGCCAGACATTGTCTATAAGAGCAAAAAAGCTAATTTGTTATGTTTCATCACAAAAAACAGCTCTGTGTTGTCCCATTATTGATAAATTTTAGAAAATTGTGGATATTTGGCGTTTTTAAAACAAAATTATTAGGTAATGTCTCTTTAGGTTTTTTCGAAAAGAAGTGATCATTTGTAAATTATAGTCATGAACATATCCTTAAAACAAATACCATATTTTCTCAATACTAATGCAATTTGAATGATTAATAGAGTACCACACTTCATTAGTGAAATTCAACAAATTAGTCTGAATACTTATGGATGGAATACACTTAGTTTCTGTGTATATTGGAGGTTGTATGGATGTAAAGTATAAACATATATTGCAGTTCACATGTGAACTCGACTAGTTTTGTAATATTTATTGCTGTATTTATTATATATAGGTTAGGTTTCACTGGACAGTTAAATTACCAACAGTTACCTAGTCGTGTATCAATCTGCTGTTTTATATTAATATTGTAATCATGCATTTTTATAATAAATCATCACTGCATTGTGCCCAAGTAACACCACATACATGTTTATAATTGTGTGTTTTAAGCTTACTATTTAGAATTATCAACAGAAAAACCTTTATTCTACCTCCAGTGGGCACTAGTAGTTACCAACTTACTACAGAGGTGCAAATAATATGTATCTGTAGGGGTGATAATGGCCATTGGATGCTTTACAAAACATTATGAGAGAGGAAAGGACTTGTTTGTTAAGTGTCATGAAACATTTCTAAAATAATGTGATATTTTTATTTCTTTGGTATTTATAAAAAAAATAAACAAAAAAGTCCCTGTAATTATATATTTCAGTTTACAGTTCTGGTTAGCCAAATTATGTCATTGTCATGGGTGGGATGAGGGTGTTCAGATTAATGTTACATAATATTTAAATGGGGTCAGTTTCACAAAATGTTAATAAACAGGAGTTGGGAGACGGGTAAAATGGCTGATTTTGCATCATTTAATTGTTAAATAGCCCTACAGATGGCAAAGAATGTAACCTATGGTTGGGATGTGAATAGTTTTTGGTTTTTATTAATAAAACAATGGAAACCCAAGAACTTCAAACAAATATCCCAAGTATACAACTGTCCTATGAAAAGTGAACTCTGCTTTTTGAAAATGTCATCGAGATTGAACATTGTTTATGACATACTCAGGAAATAATTGTGTACTGCGATGGATCCACAGTTTGTAAATTAGAGTAAGTCGAATTAGATGAAAGATTTGTAGCTAAATAGGTTTAAAGTTAATTTCTTAGATACATGGGGTAGCTAGTCATCCAATGCATCCATCCTCTTATATATCCACCACTGGTATAGTATAGTTGGTAACTAATAAGTAGTAAAGAAATTAAAAAATCTCCTTTTATCATAT
>JAULBS010015400.1:0-10955 GCA_032355785.1 Symmetromphalus regularis | reverse complement strand
ATAAGAAGTCTATTGAATATTTAATACAAAAATCTCAAAATTGACCTCGGATGAATTTTTAATGTAGTTTAACTTCAAAGTGCATTATCTCGGTAATGAACCCAGCGACTTCCGATGGGTTTTCCTAGACGCCCACACAAATATGTAAGTGACTAACTAATCATGTAATAATTTGATGTTAATAAAAGAATTAATATTAATATAATATTAAAGTAACCTTGATAGAAATAACATAAAAAATTACATTTTTTTCCTTTTAAATTAAATCTGATGTTATAGGAATCTAATTGGATTTGCAAAATTTTCATTCATGGTATTCTCATTAAAAAAACAATTATACCAAGGCATGGTGCTGACAAAACATGGTTTTTGCGGAACAGTGTCACCCCATAATGAGAAGTCAAACGGCTTTTACGTGACCATGCGCCATACACAGACAACGATGGCTGCACACATGCAGAAGATACCACATACTTCCTCTTTCTTAGACGTTACTGCATTCAGGACACAATGCTAGCTAGACTAAGTTTTGCACTTCATATTAAACCCAATGAGAATGTTCGGAACTACTGAAATTGCTATATAGCAAGTGCATATGCTAGCCTGTCCTGAATGCAAGGCTGATCCACCGACACCACATACATAGAGAACAAAGAAAGCAAGGATTTTTTTCCTGTTTATATTTATTATTTTATTTATTTAGTTTTTTTGCTTAGAAGTACCTTGCCTGAAAAACAATTACACCAGTATACCAGTTTTGGCTTACTGGTTGAAAATGAAAAAAAAAAAACTTTAAAAGTATTAATCCTACAACCTGCATTGAAATACAACTCAGTGCACAAGAAACCGACTCACTGGCTTTGAGACTTTCTGAAGCACTGTTCACTCTGTCGACAAACTTCGGATCCTCACTGTTTTCAGCCTCATTGTGGGCAACTTGTAGAACTCTGTTGGCACGGCGAGCAATATTTGAGGCATTTGTAACAATCATGGGTGAGTCATTGGCACGAATACCAGTCTCAATCTTGTCAGTGTCTCGCATTATTCCTTCTTCTGCAAATTTAACAGAAGAAAACATGAGAACATAAAGCTCCACTAGCCCTAGAAATTCTCACACTTAACTGTGAACGCTAAATTGTGTCACTGGCATGGCAATTTGAGTAAAGTGAGCATACTGCATAATCTATTTATATTTTTGCAATGGCTGTACAATGCTGCCACAAGCCAATTTTAAAATAGTTTTTACGACAGCACTGTAGACTACCACCCTGAATTCCAAAGGCTCTTTCACTAACACCTAAATTAATGGATTTTTTTTTTTTTTTAAATAATTTATTGCCACAGACATGTGTTATGCAAGTGTCAGGGTTGGGGCCCTGAATTCACCACCTTACATATAGAATAGAAAACACTTATAGTTATAACGTTCTTCCAATCTACAAATATGTAATATTAATATTTTAAAAAAGGAAGTAAACAGGACAACAACAATAACAAAATAATAACAAGACAGAAAGGTATGCGTAAAGATAGAAAAGTTTGTAGATAAATATTTCCAAACTGGCTTTAAAATATGTAATAGATGTATAAAGTGTCTCAACTGTAGCGCTCTAAAATGTGTAATCAAGGTTCCCATTTGTCATCAAATGAATTTTGTAAACAGTTTTTATAATATATATATTTTTCTATTTGTAACTTATCTTTAATGACATTTTTAGCCCCGTTTTATTAAGTGTACTCTTTTGTAATTTTGTTTTATATAAGTAATATTTTACGTTAACCATTAACCAATTGACAAATTTATTTTTACTGTTTATAATACCAAATAAAACTTCCTTTTCAACTGGATATAATCCCCGTTGTGCAGTAATCATCCTTCTACAACACTCCAGTTGAACGACTTTGAGACATTCATATTGGAATATTGGAATCAATCAATTTTATTTTATGTAAAAATCTATTTGTAGATATAGTTCTATGTAAAATCTCATACTGGAACCATAACAGTTTGGGTCTTTCAGAGTAAAATGGTATAAGCTATAATATTTTGCACACTCTGAAGAGGTGAAAACACACTTCTCTTGAATATTTTGTTTGTGATGTTGGAACTATAAACATCTTATTTAATATTTTATAGAAAGTCTTGCTTTCAGATTTGTCCTTTAAGAGAAGTTTCAAGGCACAAAATAACCGGTGTCGCATCGCAATTTGCAATGGAAAAAACCCGAACTGCGAGTCAAAATTATCTGTTCAAAGCAAACTGCCAAACACCACTTTCTCTCTGAACCAATGCTACCTGATAACATCTGTCGATGTCAAAGCATCTCAAACATATATTCCGATGTATAATCCCTGATCTTCAATAATATTTCATCGGCTACCCGCCTGCCGCCAAGCATCCTAACCATCATGACAATTGTTTTTGTTTAATGCCAATGAATTGATGACACTGCACAGTTAGAGTTCAGTAATGTACTCTCACAAAGCTTGCTAAAAGAAGCCAGCAAATTGTTGGAAATTATTGCTACACATTTTACCAAAATTGTTAATCATTTTTTAACATAGCATAGGTTAGCAATTTGCTAGTTAAGTGAAAAAAATAATTTTGTGCCTATGACTTTAACTTTTGATGCACATATTGGATTTTTACCTAAATTGAATGTTTGGTTATTTGAATTTATTTGTTCTCATATGAAGGACTTGACAGCCATTAATAAAGATATGCATCCTAAAAAATCTGATCTTACATTACATTTGGCTTTAAGGATGTCAAAAGTTTATATATTGTCCTTCTTTATCTAATAAATCTTGAATAAATAATAGGCCATTTTCAATATAATGTTTATAAAATATAGGTTTTTTGTCTATTTGTATATTGTTACTATACCAAATATTAGAACTTAATATCGTATGTCATCTTTGTTACAGGTGAGAACACCTAAATTATTATCATTTTATTTTGTATTAGTCATCTTTTCATTTTGAAAACATTTTATAAACTTTGTTTTTACAACTATTCATACACCTTAGGGAACAATTCCTTTCACTAAGTTTCAGGGAGACAATGCTGGATATTCACCTTTTAGAAAGGAATAACTGTACATTGAAAGGAATAACTGTACATTGAAAGGAATAACTGTACATTGAAAGGAATAACTGTACAGTGAAAGTAATAACTGTACAGTGAAAGGAATAACTGTACAGTGAAAGGAATAACTGTACAGTGAAAGGAATAACTGTACATTGAAAGGAATAACTGTACAGTGAAAGTAATAACTGTACAGTGAAAGTAATAACTGTACAGTGAAAGTAATAACTGTACAGTGAAAGGAATAACTGTACAGTGAAAGTAATAACTGTACAGTGAAAGGAATAACTGTATAGTGAAAGGAATAACTGTACAGTGAAACAACGCTATTACGATCACCAATAGGACTTATTATAATAAGTCTTAATAGAGGGATGGTCTTAATACCGGGTTAGGCTTTTACACCAATCATGTCTAAATATAATTAAGCAAGTAATCTGACATATCATTCATTTTAATACACATAATTCATGCAACAATACAACACTCTAAATAAGTGCTATGGAAAAGACAATTAGACACTCTTTTTCAGTTATTTTGACAAATTATATGAAAAACCTGTCTCTATTCTATAGCAGTTAGGAACACCTCTTTTGTTACATTATTGAATTGGTCTGTCAGTTTATTTGGGTAGTATTCTAATTAACAGTTAGACATGAATTGGCGGTAAACCATTAAGAATATATGAGTGTCAAGTCTGTCGACCCAACTTCAGAGTTATTAAGTTATCAGTCTCGGCTTTGCTAACACTATTACAATGTGTTTTGCTTAAACTATTACTGTAATACCAAAGTGTACCTGACTAACAACAATTATATGTTACAGCCAATCAGAGCTTTACATCCCATCATTAATATTAAACAGCTGCCATTGTTTTCCGAAACTGAAAGTACCGCAAGCAATTTTAAAAATCATTTCAAATGCGTACTTGAAATAAACTTATTTTAATCCTTTTCTATAGACAAAACGTAGAGGTTTATTGTACCTATATGCCGTCCGTTAATTTTGGATAAAAACAGAGCAGCTATTTTGACTATTACAGTGATTTCATGAGTGAAAGGAAAATACACGAGACTTACTATTTTAATTTGGTCACTTTAGTGGGGTCAAAATACACTGAAAACGACCGTTGGGATTGATTTTACTGGTCGAAATCCGGAATAGCGGGGTGGTCTTAATTTTGGAGTAGTTTTACTATAAAAGTAATAAAGAGAAATTCAGATCTTTTACAAATTATAATGATGTCATTTCATTTTTTAACATTTTTATTTCTTCCATATTAATTAAAATAAATAAATGTTATTATTACTTTACATTTTTAATTAATTTTTTTATTTCAATCCCTGAATACATTTACAGCAAACAAAACAGAGCTATGTCTCCTAATAGGTAGTTCCGTTATTAGTTCACCGGAAAGGCATATGTAGAAATCGTCTAGCCCACATGTTTAATAGAACACATGTTTAACATACATTTAACATATATGAGTATTTATGGTGTTTCTTTCCCTAGTAATCAGTGTTCTTAGCAAATGTTCTTAATAATAAAACAGTTGTCCAAAGTAATTAGGAAAGTGACCTCTGTAGGATTTTAGGTGTACTTGATTCAGAAATGTATAAAGGATATTTTAAAAATCTAATTAAATATACCTTCCTTAGCAACCAAGATGGTGTCCACAGCAACAGTGAAACTTATAAATATCTACAGAAGCTGTTTCTACGTTATTGTGTTTGTCATTAACATATGTTT
The DNA here is from genome assembly GCA_032355785.1 of Symmetromphalus regularis. Lineage (NCBI taxonomy): Eukaryota > Metazoa > Mollusca > Gastropoda > Neomphalida > Neomphalidae > Symmetromphalus > Symmetromphalus regularis. The sequence continues at coordinate 6,118 of JAULBS010015400.1, read as the reverse complement.
AACATTTATATAAAAAACACTTTTATAATATGTTTAATGTACAGTTTTTTTAAATGTACATTAAGCATATGTCTGCCTATTTACATGAAAAAATTATGTTCATGAACATACGTTAAACATATGTGGCTATTTTTGATGTGTATCACTGTCCAAAAGCTGGATAACCCTGTCCAGTAGGCAAGAAATGAATGAACACTGTAATAAATATATGAAATTCTGTTTCTGAATATATTATAAACAGATAATTAAATTAACATTTATTGGTTATTTTTCAACAAACCCTCTGCTCGGATGAGTGCTGATGAATCGACGGCTTCGTCGACCAGACTACGCAGTCTCTCAATGTTGTCCGTCCAGTGTTTCTTCAGCAGGTCAAAGTGCTCCAGTGCAGCTGGGTTGTCAGGGTTACTGAATACCACTTTAGCCGCATGCACTAATTGTGGAGTGAGGTCATTCACCTAGTATTAAACAAAATCATCATTATAAGTAAAAAATATTTGTATAATTTAGGAAGACTTTAATACAGGTTTTTGTCTGTCAGTAATTCCAAATCATCTTATATATTTAATAATTAACAAAATATTATTTTAATCAAAATGATCCAACCAAGTTGATGAACAGCTAATAAGAAATGAAACCAATGTTCAGAGAGGCCTTTCTTATTTTATTCATCCACAGCTTAACATCTTTGGTCTGAAATTCCAAATTCAAAATGGCTAAAGTAAAATAAAATGTTATGACCACTGCTAGTTATAGAAACATCAATTTTTTAAGAGTGTGGTTGTACTTATGTGGTTTGTTACTAAAAGATGTTAAATTACTGACACCTCAAAAAAATCATTTTAACTACTTCTACATGGAGGGTTGACTGCAAAAAACAGTTTTGTCCATTTTGGCTCACAGAATCAGTACAGAATCAATGTTATTTTGTTTAGCAAGGGCAGCCTATATAAAAAAAAAAGAATTAGTGAATTATAAAAGTGTTGTGATTTCACATGACACTTAAGTTTAAAATTTATTTTTCTTACTTGTGGACATAACAACTGTGTTTTGCAGTCATTCCTCAATATGTAACTAACCTGTGCCGAGTTTGCGAATATTGCCTGCACGGTTTTCTTGTTACGACAGCCACCAGCCGTTGCTACCAGATTGGCAGTATCGGACACCTTCGCAGCATGGACAGCAAAATTCCTAGACTTCTCGTTGAAGTTTGCCTCTCGGCCAGGTGTTCCTGTAAATATTTTTAATAAATTATTAGTTGCAGACTGACTAAGATTTGTTTAACTAAAATGGATGTAAAACAGACTAACTAAATTTAAGGCACAGTTTCTTCCTTTTTTTAATGACTCCATTAGAGCACACTGATTTATTAATCATCGGCTATTGGGTGTCAAACATTTGGTAATTTTGACACATCATCTGAGCAAGCAGGTAAATTTTTCCCACAGCAGCGAAGGGTCTTTTCCACAGACATATACCACAGCCTCTGAAATACAAGTTAAGGAACAATGAATGAATCCACTTAGGGGGTTCGATCCTATGACCAAAACATTGAAGGCGATCACATTACCAACTGAGCTAGATCCCACCCTTTAAGATTTAGAGGAAACAGTAAAATCAGGAAAAAAACTTATTCAAAACATTTTTTTATTTTAAGCCAGTTACAATCAACATACAAATATTGTGGCAATACAGTCAAAATTAACATTCTTCTTGTATACTGTTATCTGCAACTCAATAAATACAAGGTTTATATGGAACGTCACCCAATTTCTAACCATATACTTACCAATGGGAACAACTACAGCCTCACTTAACTGCTTTAAAGGTGTGCAGACATCCAAGAAGTCATCGGCAACCTGAAATATTTCAAATAAAACATTTCTTTATCACACAACTAAAAATTAATTTTATGAATGGTTTCTACAAAGATACTGATATACAATTCAACATTGGTGGATGCTAGCATCAAAATAAACAAAGTTTCTTACCAATAATGGCATTTAGAGGTCACTATAAAATAGGGACTGCGTGAATTATGTGTTAAAACAAACTGATGTCTAAAATTGCTGTATATTTTACTATTAAATATCTCAACCAACACATACTGAGTATTAAAGCACTTTTTATCTCTGTCATTCTTTCATATTATTAATATGTACTGATACTTATATATGGGCAAGATCAAGCAAAATACAACATTTGGAAAAAAATACACGATTCTGAGTGGTACGGTTAGAAAACTACTAATGTCTAGTTTCTAGAATTGTTTATATTTTTAAGATAAACCAAACCATTAAAAAGTTATACTAATTTTAGCATATCCTATTTTATTGTTGGATAGGAGTAACTTTTTTATGAAAAATATAGCCTTTTTTTAACAAGTACTATACTGTCAACTAGTGTCTACAATATAAATCTAACAACTTTAAATAGTACAGCATACTTTTCTTTACACATGTAACTTGATGTTTCATTCTTAAGCATTATAAATAATTAGTGGTAACAAATTAAAAAATACTGTGATGTGCTTTCATCAAATGTTCCTCCATCACAAAAAAAACTTTTTTTCTTTTAAATTACAAAACAAAAGCAATTTTTTTTTTTTACATGGTATCATCATGAAATGGTTTGGGATTACCAATAAGTGACAACTTTTTTAAAATCACTTTAGTCAGTATCACAAATTAAAAACCTGTCTCTCCATTACCAATAATATAGAAACATTAACTTTTCACAATATTTTATTTGATAACATTAACTCATTTGATACAACTAATAAACATATCAAATATATACATATATATGTGTGTGTGTGTGTGTTAAAAGGACAAAAATCATTTAATGTTTAACAATAAACCTCTGCAAACTCAGCTAATCCTTTGAGCCCATTCCAGAAAGGTATTACAGGTGCTAAATATCTACCTGACTGATGTTCAACATCTACCCACTAATGTCCAACACCTACCTGACTGGTGCTCAACACCTACCTGACTGGTGCTCAACACTTACCTGACTGATGCTCAACACCATCTGACTGATGCTCAACACCACCTGACTGATGCTCAACACCTACCTGACTGTTGCTCAACACCTACCTGACTGATGCTCAACACCCACCTGACTGATGCTCAACACCTACCTGACTGATGTTCAAAACCTACCTGACTGATGTTCAACATCTATCTGACTGATGTTCAACATCTATCTGACTGATGCTCAACATCTATCTGACTGATGCTCAACATCTATCTGACTGATGCTCAACATCCATCTGACTGAGTTCAACATCTATCTGACTGATGTTCAACATCTATCTGACTGATGTTCAACATCTATCTGATGCTCAACATCTATCTGACTGATGCTCAACATCTACCTGACTGATGTTCAACATCTACCTGACTGATGCTCAACATATACCTGACTGATGTTCAACATCTACCTGACTGATGTTCAAAATCTACCTGATTGATGTTCCAACACCTACCTGACTGATATTCAACATCTACCTGACTGATGTTCAACATCTACCTGACTGATGTTCATCGTCTACCTGACTGATGTTCAACACCTACCTGACTGACAAGAGCATCTTCGATCTTCATCTTGAGGGCATCAAGTTTTTCAAAAAGATGACGGGCCACTGCCTTAGCTTGAGGAGTGTTACCCTAGAACAGAAACCAGCTGTATTAGAGATGAATGTCACAATGTTCTTAATAGTCATCTTACACAGCATATAAAACAATTTATAAAAATATCAACTCTTGAGTTGACCAATGTAATAAAGATTAAAGATACAAGGATTAATTGATCAGATATTTAAACAATGAGCAAGCAGATCTGATGGATTATATAAGATGTACATTCCTCAAGCTCAATCAAAATGGTGGAGACAGGAATGACATTACAAACGTGATGATATTACAAGACAAACACAGTGATAATATACGTGTCGGAAGATAATGAAAGAAAGACATACATGTACATGTATCAAGTGGAATACAAAACACAAAAATAAATGACACATGTTTTGTATGTGGTTGTATCAAGGACAAAAAATACATGAATGTGCAGTTATATTTATGTATTAAAATTCATGTGAATGCATGTTGTAATGTTATATATATATATATATATATATATATATATATACACTCAACCCAAAAAGAAACTATGCATGTTGAAATACTGAATATTTTTTTAATGTGCTATTTCAATATAATTATTGGTAGCAAACATGAGCGCAACTTATTGCACACACACACCTCCTCCTAAATGGTGTGGTTATCTAATTCAAGAATTTCTGCCATGAATGTCATCTGGTTTATGAAATAAATGACTATTGATTACATGCAAAATTTCTTTTTTTGATTGAGTATATATATATATATATATATGTTCAAAAATAAACTTGATAATGTTTGACGTTTGTGGAAGTATGAACAGCAAAAACACTTTACACACTGTATGTGCGGCGTAGCACAGAGCCAGTCATACTAAAATGTATAAAGCTTTGAGAAATCCTTATTCTTGAGATTAGTTTTTTTCTGTCAAAAGCCGAATGAGAAAATCAGTTTCTAACATACAAAAAATTTCAATTACTGCATTAAAGGTCAATATCAGCTAGACACATTTATAATTTACCATAAACAAATGTCGTTATTTCAGTAAACGTAAGCAATAATATAAACACATAAAATGATCTCTTTTGTATAGTATAATGTACATATGGTGTGGCGGTTGTGTACAAATTAGTTAATGAAGGTGCTTTATCCATTACAGTGTTCATATTACAGTTATCAAATTTTAAGTGTGTAAAAATTCCATATAATTACAGATTTTACATCGATCGTGTTTTCATTGTTACCGTGGATAGATGAAACCGGTGTGTCGGATGTTTCTGTTGTATTCACTAGCCTTGTAATTGTGGAAATAGGCAGTAGCAGCAACATTTTTGACATGTGCGATTCTCAAAAAATTTCGACAGTTAGGTTATGTGTGAAATTAAAATAAAATCTCCAAACAAATTGGTAGGCATGTCTGTCATTTTGATTTCTAACGCGACTGACAACTGCAGTCAATCATCATTTAATGTTTAAAAATAGAACCTCAGGGAATTCCTTGGTGATTCCTTTGTTAACATAATTCATAAAGCAGTTTTGGTTGTAGTGTAAAATTGATTTTCTGCATCTATGACTGTTTTTTTTTTAAGTCACATGATATCATTTAGACCACTCCAAGTGTGTATTTACAGATTGGAATTATATATATATACATGTATGTATGTATCAAACAAGACAACTGATTAATATGTGATATCAATGAATATGAACAACAAACAGAATATAAATTATAAGAGTAATGTTCAGTAAAAGAAGCATTATCAAAATTGTATGTATTGGGTGTTTTTTCTTACTTGTTTGGATAGTATTGTTTTCTAATTTGTAGAAAAAAGTTTTCAACTAAATAAATGAGCAATATATTTGATATCTAATTTTGATAAATAGTTTAATTAAATATTTTTTTTGTGTGCAAACATAAATTAAAACTATTAAATGAATTATCTAAAGTTGTTATTCTAAGCCAAATTATTTGAGATTATTTCAGTAATAAATAAGCCAGTCCTGAATTTGTTTGGCAACTGCAACCTTTTAACCACAGTGTTTTGTTTTCTATGGAGTACATAGGAACTTGATACAATATTTTTTTTATATTTAAGTGTTGTATTTATATAAATAACTCAAATAAGCTAAGACAAATGTCAGTTTTAATAATGCCACTTTAATAAAACAATTACACAACATGTAATGGCAAAATCACAAATCTACCGATGCATTTAATTCACTACATTTTACTTTCTACAAACACAGTAGTACATGCAATACCGTAAGTAGTACATAACATTATATAAATATGTTAGAAGTAATATTACATTCTCAAGATAAATCATCTAGTCTTGCAGATTACTAACATATCAATGATGCACACAAGCTTGTCAGAATTGAACATGTGGTTATACCAGAGACATTTTCCTTAACCCATTTCATTTTGTGTGACCAGTTTCATTTTGTGTGACCATTTCATTTTGTGTGACCAGTTTCATTTTGTGTGACCA
>JAULBS010015389.1:0-10955 GCA_032355785.1 Symmetromphalus regularis | reverse complement strand
TAATTACTTTAGACAACTGTTTTATCATTGTTAAGAACATTTGCTAAGAACACCTTGTTGATTATTAGGGAAAGAAAAACCATAAATACTCATATATGTTAAACGTAAGTTAAACATTCCTTCTGTTAAACGTGTGTTCAAAGAAACGTATGTGAAACATGTTTTCAAACATATGTTTAACATGTCGCCAATTCATATGTGAAACATGTGGCTATTTTGGCTGTGTATTATATACCACCCGATACTTAACACTCATTTAATGTATTAACTGTAAGTGATTAGGTGTATTTATAGTAGGTTGTTTTTTTAAATTTAATAAATCAAAACCTCCTCAATCAGAGCGGTACCCTGAACAATATCCTGGGAGTGGGGGGATGGGGGGCACTACTTTTTATAAACAAATTTGTCCGCGGACGTGAAGCATTCTAAAAGTTTAAGGGGTCCGGAGACATGCAAAATACATGGAATGAAACACTATACAAATTAAACCCTGAGATGTGTATGCTATTTTTGGAGTATATATATATATCCATATCCCCTTGTGCCCCCCTCCCCCCGGATGGTATGGCCCTGCCAATAAATAAATAAAATAATGGATATTTAATACATGTATACATATTATGTAATACATAAATACATATTGTTTATAGGCCTAACACATATAACAAAAAAACACAGGGTATAATATTTGAATTACAAAGTATATAATATCGTAATGTGAATTAAAAACAAAACAAAATTACGTTGTTCTACTTTGATGTATATAATTAACTTTTTCGTGTAAATTTTTTTTATTTTAAAGATAGATTTTTGTTTATAACATGCAAAGTATTTTCAGGATCAGTCAGGAGTTGACTTAACGAACATTTATCGTCACTAATATTGTACATTGATTCGTGAGTTCGTGCCCTCGTGGTTTTGCTTAAACATCCATTGGACTTTGCCTTGTGCAACGTCAGCGGACCCATTTCTTGTTTCAACCAGTGGCCCACACCTGATGTAATGTAATACATTCCGTGGTATGTTTTGTCCTGTCTATGAGAAAGCAAATATAAAACAGCTCTTCCTGTTAATCGGAATGAGTAGCCTATGTATCGGTAGCGGGTTTCCTCTGTTGACCGTGAGTCTCAAAAAACGTTTGTTTGACACCTAATAGCCGCTAAATAAACAGCGTTCTCGTATGTCGTTAATCAAGCCTTTCCTTTTCCTGTCTTGTGTTGATAAATCATAAAATTTATATTAATTATCTTGTTGTTCAGAGTTGACTGTATATACATAGAAATATCAAATTCGCTAAAAATATACTTGGATCAGTTGCAAAACCGACAGTATTTCTACACAAATTCTAAAACATGTCATTAATACAACATTTTAACTTCGTGATCGGGTCCGATTCTTAAAGATACACTTTGACAGACCTTGGGGATCGGGAGAGGGATTGAGCTTTCAAAAGGTACAATGTACTTACAACAGAAAACCTATGGCGGACCGGAAGTAGGCTGGGTGTAAAAACTTTCTCACAAAAGATGTAGCAAAACTGATCAAAAAGATCAAAAGATGTCTAAAATACATTTTAGACTTTTGACGTGACTAAGGAATGGACACGGGGAAACCCGACTATCAGGTAATTTGCACGATAAACATACATATATGCTTAGATTATGTCTTGTAAATCGGACATCCGTTGCTGTCAGAATTTTGGAACCAAAATCTTGTACCGACAAAATTACTCAAAAATCAAACTAAACTACCAGGGACAGCGACGATGAAGCACTACATTAGTGCATTTCGATACAGTTGGGTGTTTATGATCAAATTATTGAACATGCATTATTTAAAACAAGTGGAAACTGTTGAGGAGTAGCAGTAAACAAAATTAAAATGTTCTTGAACTTCTTCAACCGAGTTCTTCCACATCCAAGAAATGCATTCAGATTTGCATTGTCAACAACTTATAAAATAATGTGTTTAGAAATACATAGTGATGCATTAACATGTTAAATGTATAACAAATAAAATACTAATCATCAATTAAATTTATATGGCTAAAAAATGAACATAAACACTAAAATAGTTACACATAATCATGTTTTATTGTGAATTTGCATTATGCAATTTAACAAATTACACTAATTTACAAAGTTTGTTGCCAGAAAGGTTGTGCATGTGGTTATGTTAGGTTTGTGTATATTTTAACAATGAACTGCCTATTATTCTACAAAACATTTCACATATTGTGGCGTTGAAATGTGGGGATAGAAACTAATGCTTGCCCCCTCGCCTAAGGTGAATAAAAATCACTGGGGGGGGGGGGACAAGTAAATGCTTACTGATGCTAGTCTCCCAGGCCATTAGATATTTTTCCAATCTTGAAATTATAATTGGGGTCTAGTGATTTTTCGTTGGTACGAGTAACTTTTTAAGGCTAAAACAATTTCTTAATTTCAACCCTGAAATGTCAATTTCAAGAAAATGAGCATACTGCATAATATTATTTCTATGACGATGGTAGAATGCTGTCACAATTTTGGTTCAGCTTTTACAATAACGATTGTCACTGCAAATTTAGAGGGCTGTTTATGTCATTTTTTATGTTAAAATGAATCTTTTTACATATTTTAAAGATAAATTTCTTACACAAATTAAATCATGAAAAATACAAATATTTAATTGAGAAGCATTTATTCTTTGGACTTTGATAAATAACAAACTTCCATTAAATACCTCGAGTATTAATTATATCAATCCCTTTGTGCACTTACCGGCCTCAGTGGTCCAGTGGTTAAGCTGTCAGTCTCATGGGAGGTGCTGGAATCAAATCTGAGTCAAGAAATGGAATTTTTAATCTCAATTGCAGTTCGGGCTATTTTCCATTCCAACTAGTGGTCCACTGCTGGTTCATCAAAGGCCATGGTATGTGCTGTCCTGTCTGTGGGACAGTGAATAAAAGATACCTTGCTGCTTATCGGAAAGAGCAGCCTATGTGGTGGTAACATGTTTCCTCTAAATACATGTCAGAATGACCATATGTATGACGTCCAATAGCCGATGATAAGATAAAAATAAATGTGCTCTAGAGGCATCGTTAAATAAAACAAACTTTACTTTTTTAGTGATTGTTTTATGTATCTAACAGGCTATTTATTTTTTTACAGGGTCTGTTTAAGCCAAATGTTTTGTTTTTTGCGGCCCACCTCGCTCACATCTTGCTGTTTGAAGCTCTTGCGTACCTTGTTCTGTACTACTTCGGAACAGGATGGATTCAACTCATTCTGTCCATGGCATGTTACACTATTGTAGAGGTAATGTCTTTACTATTATTCAGCCTTTTCATTTTAATCAGTAATATTTTTATCCACTGTATTAACGTATGTATCTTAGACATGGTAAAATCATCTTGTTTCAGGGGCGGAGCTATTGTTGCCCTGAGTTACCTTCAGATCAAAACAATCCAAGTTCTTTATGGAGCCGTCACGAATTTTGATGAGTGGGTATTGGCTCCAACTCAGAGCGAATGCTCCACAACATTTGCTAGATAGGTGTACATCACTTAAACCGATCAGTGGCCACAACTGGTTTATCAAAGGCTGTGGTTTGTGTTATCCTGTCTGTGGGATAGTGCACATAAAAGATCCCATGCAGCTTATTGACAAGTCACCACATTGGTGTGGCAGCAGCAGGTTTCATATCTTACAAACACTTAACATCTGTGCTGGATAGACAGCGCAGGGAACTGAGTTGTGTACTCAAGAGGACGTGCTTGAACTTTGATTGGATATAAGCACAAAAAAAAGTTCAAATAAACAATGTTTAGAGAACGTTCATTAGAAAATATAATTTCCATGTTAGATAATAATTATATTATTCAGCCTCAAAATTCATGGCGGCCATAAGTAGAGCTGTCATAAAACCTGTCGTAAAATTAGTTTGCAGCAGATTTATACTGCCATTGTATATTATGCAGTTAGCTTGTTTCCTTATAATCGCCCTCACAGTTCAACAGTAAAACAATTTAATAATGACAGTTCATTGCCATTACATTTCATGAACTGTTTATTAGAATAAAATTTTGTATTAATTAGTCTTAGCACATTGCAAAAAACCCAGGACTGAAGAAAGAGGATTCTCTTGGATTCCCAGGATCTAGAGAGGTGGAAATCCCAATGAAGAATGAGACCTAAAAGTAAACCAAATCATCATTAATGAATATTAATATCTTTAAAACTAAATATTTCAAGTACTTGTTTAACGATATATAAATGTACATCACTATGTATTTTGTATAAGTGTACATATCAAATAGGTCATTTTTTTGTTGTTTGATTATAATTTGCTTTAGAATTCTAGAGAAGGCCTCAGGGGAGAATAGTCTTGTACTAACTGTGTTACCTTCTGTAAATGAAGTATTATTATTATTATTATTATACATGTGAATGTTTTGGTTTTCCAGTATGGTAGTCTTCCATTTCAGGTAGTTTTTAAAGGATCGTAACCATTTTTTATTTTACACACTGCATAAATAACACATTATACCTTTGAAATTAATGATATTCTCAGGGCTGTACAGATTGCGTGAATGATCATCTCGTTCACGTGGTGGTCATGCAAATCCGCCCTTGTATAACCCATTTTTTGTTTGCAAAAATTTGTTAGAGTAGCCGCTGTTTGCACTGCACATTTCCACATTCAGCAATTTGGTAAACCTCTCGTTTCCATAATTATACTCCTGGGAAATCATTTTATGGGAGTTTCGGTGTTGATGGAAACAATCGAGGGGAACCCAGACCCTATTCAGCATCACTTTGTAACCACTTGAACAACATTACAAGTTTTTACTGGAAACTAATACATATACAATATTTTGGACCGTTTTAATATACAAGACCATGAATTTTATTTGGTTTAGTCTACATCATTACATATTTAACCATTTGTTTCTGTCCTGTTCAAAGTGCTCAACGTAGGTAGATCAAAGGAATAAAGCCGAAACTGAAAACAATTCCAGACCTGCTAAACTGGTTCTTGTTTTATCTTATGCTCTTTGCAAAACAGGGTTCCTAAACGGAAACAGAGAACCAGTGTTATTTCCAGTGTATTTCGTATTTTTTTGGACGGTTGGTGTCTGATACTAAAAAAAAAAAATTCTATTGTTTCCGTACCTAAATTAATAGAACATATTTTAAAAAGATTTTCCTTAGTAAATATGGACAAATCGTTGAAGTAAATAGGTCTGTGTTAGACTGCTAATGAGGTATTCCTAAAGCCACTTACGCATTTTGTACGTTCTATCACTGTATAGGCTATATTTTTAAAATGGGTTATGCAAAGAAAATGGGTCACACAAATTAGGAAATTTTTAATTGGATATTTTTTTCTGGGAGTCACCAACTTTGAATAAATATATTACTTTTAGAAATATGACTGCTTTTAGTGTCATAAAATGTCAAAAAGAAGTTTCTACTTAGTTGTCCTTTAATGCATTAAAATATATTAATACAAAAACACACAAATTTAAATATTATATGTTAACATTTCTTTTATTTGTTTTGTTGATGAATATTCATAAATAACTATTGTTTTTATTGTACATGTTTGTGTTTGTTGATGATAGTTATATTTTTTAGGCGCAGACTGGCTGGATTCAGCATGATTTCGGTCATCTCTCCGCATTTAGTAATAAATTCAATTTGGACCATATTCTTCATTATTTTTCAATGGGATTTCTTCAGGTAACAGGCAAACTTGGCCACCTCCTGTTTGCCACCTGCTCTTGTGCATGTTAGATGTTGTTGAAGCAACTCATTCTTCTGCAACAAGCTTGTGCTGATTTTGTGTGTTAATTAAATGTGTGTGTAAATAAATACGTTTGGATTTATTCTTGGTTGATGTCCAACGATGTTCTGTAAACGATTTGGTAAATAGTAAAATTTGTGTTCTCTTCATTCAAAATTAGACAAAAAATGTTCAATTTTCTACACTGATGAACAAATATTGCAATCATTAGTTTTAAAATATGTATCTTCTGTACACTTATAAATTACACAGATACGCAATATTCTCTGTAATTTAAAAAAAAAAAAAATTAATAATAATATTTTTTACTGTATTAATTTCAAATCTGAAAACATTTATATTTTAAAACTGATCAGAAAATTAAATAAAAAAATTATATAAAGTTCTCAATTTTAAATGAGTAAAAACCATATTTGATGTTAATTGCAAAAAATATTAAAAACATCCATGTTATCTTTTAATATAATAGTTATAAAGTGAGCCACAATGGTAGGACGTTGGACTCTCAAGCTGACCACAGTAGCTGATGATAACCCATGTTTAACAAATCAATGTGCACTGAGCACCATCGATTCATAATATCGTTAACATGTAATTATTTAAGTTCTTACACAAAATTTATAACTAAATATAACAACAAATTTTGGTACTTAATATTATATGATCCATGTTACTATATTTCCAATCTTAATATAAATAGATGTATTAATTTAACTAAAATACATGTAATTTAATATTTTATTATTCTAACAACTTAATGTTTTTAAAGCAGAACGGAAAATTCTCATTTTCTTTGTAAAATTATTCTAAATTTGTTTAACATTTTAAAAATAAAAATAGAAAATTCCCAGTTTTTGGTAAAACGATGCTAAATTTCCCAAAGTCAGAGCTATGGGCATCAAGTATTAACAGTATTTATACTTCATAAAAAAGGTGAAATTTACACACACAAAACAGACCACTATAGATGCTTGTAGTTGGTTTGAAATAGTCAGCACTAGTTTGCTTTGTCATCTCTATCCCAGTCCCCTAGCTTGTAACTGAATTCCTTCAAAACCCACATCTGGAGCTGGTGTTTTAAAATCATATGTGAAATTGTATTGGAAATATAATAATATTAACCTAAGATATTATCCTTGTTCTTTAAACCTGGTTTTCCCAAAATTATAATCATACCTCTGCTTATTTCAGTACAGAAAGGTCAGATGTAAATAAAATAATCTCATGGTAATAGTGTATTATTTCTTATAATTATATGTTCCTCAAACCTATTGGATCCATAATAAGTTACAAAGATAAATTGTGTTTTTAGACTTACAAAATTTTATTTTTAACCACTTTCTTTCAGGATTTTGAAATCACACCATATCTTACACCCAAACAACTTAGCAAACCCCCACCTCCAGTAATAAAAATATAAAATGATATAGTAATTTAAAAAAAAATAAAGAAGTTGTTAATTTTTGAGAGTGTAATGAAAATAATTGATGTGGATGTCAGAATTTAAAACAACTATTTCATAATATACCTGTTATTATTTCAGTGCCAGTTTGAAAATTCTGTTTCAGTCCGTGGTGACACATGTTTACATTTTATCAATCTGAGATCAATGAATGTCCTGTGAAAAGTGCAACTGTTGACCACTTGAATTTATAAAATAGAATCACTGAGCAATTCCACCTTCCATCAAGAATAAGCGAAGTTAACAAAATATCATTTAGAGAATATTTTGTCTAAGCTAGTGGCTTAAAAATACATAAAGCTAATATCCCAAGTTTTATAATAATAAAAAATATTAATAAAAAGTAATATTAAAAATAATTATTATTTTATTAACAATAGTAATAGTGATAATAATAATAATAATCATATTATTAATAATAATAATAGTGATAATAATAAGTAATAAAAATAATAATAAATGCTTTATTTATTGAGGGTAACAGCAGATACTGATCTTCTCAAAAAAACAACAATACAAATTTATTTAAAAAAAACATAGAAACCCCCACCAAAAACCCCCATAAGAACCCTCCCCATAACAAACAAAAAAGAAACGGAACAATTCTGATACAGTTCGACTAAGTTTCTGTGAAGTACAGGTGAGCATTAAGTAGTGTTTTAAGTATGGAGCATGCTTTACAATCCTACACATCATGCCATCCTACACGCATCCCGACTTAGCCAAAACTGCATGTTACTCATCAAACGTCAGATTGAAAACATTGCAAGCTGGGCTCAAACTGTCTTTACACTTTTACGCTTCCAGATGCCTCAACAGGCCAGTGTTGGCAAGATGGTCATATTGGTTGGATGCTGGTTTCAACCGGTTCCTCACTAGTTCAACACGACGGTGGCCATTTTGATTTAATGTGAAATGTTCCCTTGTTCTTACAGGGGCAGGTGGGCTGGATTCAACACGACTTCGGCCATTTATCCGTTTTCCCTAAATCTTACATGGATCATTTTTTTCACTACTTCAGCATTGGATTTATTAAGGTAATTAGTTTGCTCGCAATCTTGTCATCAGGACCGTAATGAAATTAATGTGAAGCCTATAACAGAATTTTTAGTATCATACCTCTCTCTTTCCCACTGAAACAGGTTAACGTCCAGTGCCAGTCATTTTTATACATACAAAAAGAGCCAAACATTCTCCGTTTATGAAACTATTATAATATATACAGGGGTTTACCTGGCTTTTATAAAAGAAGGGTTCCTGGGACTCACCTGTTTCTTTTCTAATGGTCCCAACCTAAAATCTAAGTGTCCACAAGAGTTGCAGAAAACAGGTTTTGCATTAAGAAATAATATTTATTCTGTCTTAATTTCTGTCTGTTTTATATTGAATAAATGAATTATTTTTTATGGCACTAAAATGTCCCTGTACATCCTCCACCCCAACCCCTATTATTTATTCATGACTGAGTTGATTATATAACCAAAACAGTTCTGATATTTTTATGAGTCCCATGGGATGCAGTGTCCCTGATTTTGAGGGTTTAGATGATATTTGATAGCATCCTTTATGCAAGTTTTGCGAGTCCGGTAAATCCCTGTATATAGACTTACACTAATGTCCATCAAGTTGTCATGTGTGAATAGATATTCCATCTTGTCAGATATTTTAAGCACCTGATTTCATATCTATTTTAATATCCATATGTTTGTTATAAATTTATATATTAATATAACGTCATTGCTGATGTAGCTTTTTAAATGGTGCTTTCAACAGATTTGGCAAATCATGCATGCCTGAAGATAGTTTTTTCATAAGACAAGATAATTGTCATTTGGCTTCAGATTAATTTTTGTTATGATCCCTACTTGTGTTACATGAACCCAGAAGTTGACAAGATTTCGAGCAATGTTCTAGTGTTCTGTTTGTAATTCTATTCGTCCCCTGTATATCATTTATAAAGAATTAATAAGATTTTGATGCCTAATGCTATTTAACTCATTTTTAACATGAAAAAGGACCAACGGCCTCTGTATGAGCATTGTCAGTATATACTGATATTGCATCATATTCTGCTGGATTGTCCTCACCCTCAGCCCATTACAATGTATTTGGTAATGAGGGTGTGATGGAATCATTTTAATTCCACCCACATCTCATTAAGTTTTTGTGGGAAACTATTTTTTATAATGTTTAGTACCATTATATTGTATGTACTTTTAATATCAGTGATTTACATATGTATTTAAACAAAAAGAAAAAAAAAATATAAAGTTACCCCTATGTGAACCACAACAACCATTATTTTTGTACTGGAGATCACTAGAGATATTAAATAAATAAATAATGCTATAAGATATTTAGGTTTTATATCATATTAGATATAATGAAAGAATACATGTAAATATCGTATCTAACATATTCATTTTGACTGTTAAATACATTTTATTTCCAAAACTCATAAATCTGTTGACTTTGAAAATCTTTCAAAATATCTTAATCGTGATCGATTGAAATAAAAAAAAACCATGCTGATTGCTCTAATATAAATTGCCTTTTCTAATGTACTATCAACATTTTATCTCAGTTACTGATATTATTTTATTACACAAAATATATGCCAGATGCTTAAATGCAGTCTCAAAACCCTCCTTCCTACCCACAAAAAAACACACAAAAAAAACTAATAATAAAAAAATAAGGGCTCCTTCAGACATGAAAGTTTTTATTTCTTACTGTAGTGTAGGTATTAAAGTATAGGTGAGCCTCAATGGGTCATTGGTAGGACACTGGACTTAAACTTTAATACCATGTCATAATTGCCAAATGGTTGAAATAGTTTCATTTTGTTTTATGGTAAATTGTTTTACATATTAAGAATGAAAAACCCTGACTCCTTGTAATAGCGTTTTTATTATTTCTCTCTCTCGTTAGGTCATTAAACAGGTCTTTCAGAACTGAACATTTCCATAACCTATTTATAGATTACAGTTTGTTTTGGTAACTTAATTTTATTTTACATAATCCATTTACAAAATATATTCAATGATAATTACTTTGTTATTTACAAAACATATTCAATGATAATTATTTTGTTATTTACAAAACATATTTAATGATAATTATTTTGTTATTTACAAAACATATTCAATGATAATTATTTTGTTATTTACAAAACATAGTCAATGATAATTATTTTGTTATTTACAAAAATTATTCACAGTTAAATAGAAATAACAGAACAAACAATTAACTAATGCTGGACATACACTGTAACACAAAGAAAATATTTATTTGGTTTGACAGGCCTAACTGAATAAAATCAGGATTAATAAATAGTAAAAACAGAATCATTTGTAAACCAATCAAATAACTGACCTCTCTGTACCTTACCCCCAATCTAACCAATCACACTGTAACATCACTGATAACACACCTATATAGACTCATATAGGCATGTACTAATTAACATTATCTTTGTATGATATATACGTAGAGTTATCTTGCTATACTCAATCTTTAGTTATGCAATGTATATAATAATCATTTTTAATGTCTATTTACTAACATGTAATATACTATTTCTATTTTCACTGTTTGTCTTTTATTTCAGAAGTATTTATTTTTATAATTTATTTAATATAATCTTTAATTTTGTGTTAATTTGCTTTTTTGATGTTTTCGTATAAACACTGTTTATATA
>JAULBS010015378.1:0-10955 GCA_032355785.1 Symmetromphalus regularis | reverse complement strand
TATGCCAGCATAGTGGTCGTGTTGTTTGTAATACAAAGAGCTGAGATTATGCCAGCATAGTGGTCGTGTTGTTTGTAATACAAAGAGCTGAGATTATGCCAGCATAGTGGTCGTGTTGTTTGTAGTACATAGAGCTGAGATTAGTTCAGCATAGTGGTCAGAAAGTTCATCCAAAGCATTTGTGTTTCAATGTATAATCTATATAAATTGGATTGAACTTTCAAACTCTACCATTTGATTAACCGATTCTTTCTTAAGCCTTGTGGATAAAGTAATTTAACAATAACACTAATTTAATATGGAGAAGTTGGAAGAACCGTATTGCTAACACAGTAATAAGGAAGAAATTAGATGCATTAGATGCATGTATAAGAAGGTTTTACAACAAATTAGGTACGTATAATTAGGACAATTTGTGCAAGTTCAGCTTATTTTATAATCTATGATATTTGTTAATAAAATATGCTTGTAAGTAAATGAAAATAATATTAATATAATATCACAAACCATACAAAAAAACATACAGACGGACTGATAGACAGAACTACATAAATAGAGAGTGAGAAAGAGAGAACGAGAGATGGTAATAGATATATAGGAAGCCAGACAGGCAGTCAGGCAGGCAGGCAGGCGGGTAGGGAGAAAACGATACCCAAAAGGAAAGAAACAGAAAAAAAAGAAGAAAAAAAGAAAGAAAAAAGGCAAGAAAAGGAACGAACCGAAAGAACGAAATAAGTAAAGAAAAAATGAATAAAGAAATGCAAAAAGAAGGAAGAGAAAATTAAAGAAATAACGAAACGAAGAAAGAACGAAAGAAAAACAAAGACAAGATAAAATGAACAGATATACAAAAGATATTGAAAATTCGGCATTGGACGCCGAACAGGAGAGATAAACAAAGCAGAACGTCACTCAAATGCATCTTCCACTGTTGTCAAAGAAATACCATTTACAAACGATAAAATATCCTAACATGGAAGCAACAACAAAAATAAAGAACACCATGTTTATTTATTGTACGAAATTACCTTTCACCCCGACATAAATAAACTAAAGATCTTCCCTGAAAGCAATTCATCGACCGGGTGTCGCAGTAAATTGTGCTTTCATATCTCAGAGTGTATTTAAACGTGCACTGTACCGGCAGCGGGACGCTAACTGTAAGTATAGCGGAAAAAAGACCACCACTTCGGAATGGAACAATTATTTATTTCCTGAAAGACTCCGCTAATTACATGGTTTGCCCATTAAAAGTGGCTCTAACGAAGCGGGTATAAAGTGAATGACTTTCCGCACATCAGTTATTGAAAATAATAGGCGGTTATTGATTGGCTGGCTCATGGCTTCCTTTGTTGCAACAGCCAATGGCGTTTATCAGGACATTGTCGTTTCGTTGAAATTTAGAGTTCTCCTCACCTTAAAATACCGGCCGCAATGTTATTGTGGTTTCACTATGGTATTCTCGGCTGGCAGACACTAGGATCAAATCACAATCGAGACATGGGATCTTTAATCTCAGTGCCGGCTAAACACCATAGTGAGTCTCGACGAGTGTGTATAAACCACTTATACCGACCAGTGGTTCACAACTGATTTATCAATTGGTTTATACTATCGTGTCTATGGAGTAGGGCTTAAAAACACCTTTTGCTTCTTATTGGTAAGAATGGCCACATTAATGTGGCGGCAGTGGGTTTCGTCTTTCCTACTCACACTAATATCACACCTCAGCCTTCTGTGCTGTATGTCCAGGATAGAGGTTAGTGTTAGCAAGAGAGACGAAACCCGCTGCCGAAACACCAGTGATAGACAGCAAGGAATCTTTTATAGGTACTATCCCACAGACAGGGCAGGACATGTCACGGCCTCAGATAAATCAGTTGCGGACTCTGTATTGCAGCAGATATTGAGAAGAAACAAAATTCCATTGCCTCAATTGAGATTTGATCGCGGGTACGAGAGCTTAACTAATAGGGTAAAATAATTACTGTAGCTTATCGCTTTAATTTAACACCGTGTCTGTCTTGTTAGTATTAACTCTTTAATTAGGATGATTATTTTACTGTGAGATTTCACGTTTCAATTAAATTTATATAACAGCGCCAAGTGAGAGTATTTTAATTTGTTGTGTGAGACCCTCATGTACTTGTGAATATTTAATCCGTTACTAATGAGAAAATGTCGTAAAGAAGGCAACACTTCTTAATTCCATAACTAAGTATGCTCATTAATTTCACACACCTTCTGCTAACTGTTAGAATGAATTAATACTAATAAGAAGATGAAGACAAAGAAGTAAAACTAAATACTACAGAAATCCATGTGATTAATATAATATTATTTATGAACGGTTTTACTCTGGTATTATTAACACATTCAAGTTTGTCTATGACATGTTTGTTTTTTGTTTTTATTTCTTTTTGTCTTCTCCGCTACTAAAAAAACGCACACAAGATCCATTAACTATACAGCCTAAACAATCTTTTATGTCATTAACCTTCTCAGATTTATCATTAACTAATCCATGTGTTATTCCGTTTCGCACAAAAAAAACCAACAAAACAACAATACTCGAGATACACTAAGTCGACAATCGTGTATGCTACCGTTGTATAGGTTTACACGAATCGTCAGTTTAAAGTACAAGAAACGATAGACACGAGAAAAAGGGGAAGGTGTTTCTTTAACTGAACTGAACTTTATTTCGCGGATTAACGACGCCGTAGGGTACTATTTAATCACCTCATATTAGTTGTCAATCTCGCGGTTCTGTATCCCACATGGTCCACAAAAGAAACACGTTACTTTTTTGTATTAGTAGCAAGTTATCTTTGATATGCACCTTTCCACAGATAGGACGACACATGCATTGGTTTTTGTTACGCCAGTTGAGGGCAACTTACTGGGATGTGAAATAACCCCAGGTGAACAATAGCTCTTAGATTGGCCTGGCGAATAGGACAGTTTTAAACGATTTTAGCAGTAGAACGTCGGTCTCTCAAGCTGATGACAGTGGTTCAAAACCTGTTGGAGGCTGGCTCAGATTTTACTACATGTCAAAATAACCAAATGTTTGACATCCAATAGCCGATGATTAACAAATCAATGTACTCTAGTGGTGTTTTTAAATACCCCTATAACTATTTTTTTTTATATAATAAAAATAATTAAAAAAAAACATGTTTTAAGATAATAATTAAAAAAATCTTCTTTATTTCTTTCTTTCTCTTTCTTTCTTTCTGTTTCTTTCGTTTTCTCACATACCCTCCCCCCCCCCAACCGCCTACCTTACCATGTTATTTCTCCTTACAGGAACTCCATTAACAACAAGATAGTGAGGTCTAATTATTGGTGATCCATAATTTGTTTTGACCAGCATAATTTGGTTTGACCAGCATAATTTGGTTTGACCAGCATAACTTAAGATTTACCTCGGCGGTCTCCGTGGTACTAAACTAAGATTTATGATAGTTACGCTGATATACCAAAGGACTATATTTTATAATCCACCAGAATCCAGTCATTCGTTAACTGTCACATTACAGGAGTCGTGTTATCGGAAATGGCAGCATTGGTTAAAGAGAATGGTCTTGTGGGAAGGAAATTCAGTAACGTGTAGGTCACCGGTTTTGACACATATAATCACTATTTGACATTTAGGGAGGATCGTCCGCCATTGTCATATGCGATGTAAACACAGTTAAAATTTAAATTGAGGTCTTGCGTACAAGAAACCGGTAACCCATGTCGCGGCCATTTTGAGAAAATAATCATTTTGTGATGGGTAAAGTAAAGTTTGTTTTATTTAATGACGCCTCTAGAGCACATTGATTTTTTAATCTTATCAGTGGCTATTGGACGTTAATCATATGGTCATTCTGACATATGTATATTTAGAGGAAACCCGCTGCCGCCACATTGGCTACTCTTTCCGATAAGCAGCAAGGGGTATTTTATATGCACCGTCAGGACAGCACATATCACGGCCTTTGATAAACCAGTTGTGGACCACTGGTTGGAACTCTCCATTACTTAATTCACTATTATTATGTAACCATTCCCTACATCTAATATACTTATTAGAGTTCCCCTACTTTTTTGAAGAGTATATTACAACAAATGTATAGCATGACAATAGACAAGAAATAAAAGGAATTTTTTGTGAAAAGTTTTTAGTATAAACAAATCTGTCCTGTTGTATAACATAACAATAGAGCGGAAAGAAAGGACGTGTTTATAAAAGGTGTCTGGTATAAACAAATCTCTTCTAATCTGAAAATAAAAATAATAATAAAATAAAATAAAACCCAGGACGTTCACCATTATATTCCATGGTCTAAACAGAAACAAGTAAAAACGCGTTCATCATTTGTTTTGTGTAAAACTAAAATGAGTTTTTTGTTTTGAACACGACGTCGATATAAAACTGATTGGGGTATAGAGCTGATGTACAAAGAGAAATAATGACTGCTGCGTTAACAGCAATTAGGTTTTGTTAGACTAATGCATTAGTCTTAGACTAATGCCGTACATCTTGTTACGGATTTACAATGAATGAAGGAGTAACAAACCCAACGAACCAGTCTATTGTCTTATTATGGGTCCTATTGAATACCGAAAAGAAGAAGCATTACACGTATTATTGTTGAAGAATAATGTTATTAAAAAAAAAATGTTTTGCAGTAACGGAACCCAGGGTATATTTAGGTGCGCATGGAGAATTTCCAAACCCTCCTCTTCATATTTGTCTGACAAAAAGCTCGAGGACCAAGAAATGAAAAATGTCTGGCCTTTACACAGACAGGACAACACATACCACGGCCTTAGATATACAAGTCATGCTGAACCGTTTGAGAATGGAATAAACCCAATCAGAGAACAAAGTAAAATAAAGTTTGTTTTATTTAACTACGCTTCTAGAGCACATTGATATTTTTTATCTTATCATCGGCTATTGGACGTCAATCATATGGTCATTCTGACATATTTATTTAGAGGAAACTCGCTGCCGCCACATTGACTACTCTTTTCCGATAAGCAGCAAGGGGTATTTTATATGCACCGTCCTACAGACAGGACAGCGGCTTCTGATGAACCAGTTGTGGATCACTGGTTGGAATGGAAAATAGCTCAAGCTGCAAATGGGTCCACTGAAAAGGATCGATCTGACGACCGACCGGCTAACAGGCAGATATGCTACTGTTTGAGGTATATCCCGCTCCTCCACTCCCCAATCTAGATACGCTCCTACCAGGATAATACAAAGCTTTCTTATGAACGAACTCCACCTTCCTATTGCACTCAACCGCCGTATGAATAAAAGTAATAATAGAAAAAATATATGTATAACAGAGTCATATTCAGAATGGGTAAACAACAATGTTGCTCTAGAGGCGTCATTAAATAAAATAAACTTTACTTTAAACAACAATGCAAATATTAATAATCAATAAAAAATATAAGTTGAAATATTATCCAAAATTAAAGTGCAACAGAATTACAAATAAATAATATTTTATTCGTGAATATTTAAAATATAATTTTTTTTTAAAGAATTTCTAAAATTGTCCAACTATGATTTTATAAGTTTATAAATATGCATAATCAATAAATTAATTGTCACAGACTGACAGTTTGTTTTTAATATTTATTTATTGATATAATTATGAAAGATTTTTCAAAAATGTGTTTCAAGAATGCAAATAATACTGGAAATTAACTTAAAACATCACAGACTGACACTTAGCTGCCAATGTTTCTTTTATTTTGGAGCTTTCATAAATATGCAGTGATACAATAACTTTACAAATAATTTCTCTTTTATTCCTGACAATTACCAGTCTGAAATGACGCTAACCTCAGCTTGTACTATATTTTGCTTGGACCCGTAAAAGTATTGTTGTTTAACGACCAACCATCAGAATAAAAAAGAAAATATCGGCTATTGGGGGTTGAACAGTAAAAAAGTACCTTTTGTTTTCTCGTAATCAAATAAATAAACAAACAAACAGACAAATACACTTTGAAAGTTAATACTGTTAATACTTTTTAATGTTTTATTCACCCTGATAATTAATGTATAGATGGATTTAAAATCAAGATAATAAAATAATGATCAAAAGTGTCGGTCTGTGACGATGAAATTAACATATTGATTAATTTCTTACACTAAAACAGATCCTCAAAATTGATAATTTCTTCTTTCTACATTATTCCAGCATCTGTAACAACATTTCCGACCAGGGTTTAAAGAATTAAAACGTGAAACCTCATAAATTACTGCCTCAAACATCATGGAGATATTTTGGTAAATTTGTCGTGCTTGACTGCGACGATCACCGACTGTGTAATCACATCTAGTTCCCAAACAAAACTATGACTTTTAACCCGAAATATCATCATCCACTCAAAGCTTTCTAAAATGCTAACTTTTTTGACTGAACATTTGAATTATTGACTGAATGTTCATCTGTGACATTACAGCAGTTTTCAATATGACCCCAAAACGTGGTAACTGGTTTTAAATGATGCATTTTAAACATATATTTTCCACACAAAAAATAAGTGTTTTTTTTGTGATTGCTTTGGCTAAAGTATTCAAGAAAACATTTTACACCCCCCCCTCCCACCATCTCCAGCCTATCTACTTTATTCGTATATGGGTAATAAATTGAGAAACACTCAATTAACTTTCGTCGCCCTTACAACTTGAACTTTGCTTTAAACTGAAATGTTTGGGTGATAGCATGAAGAAAACAGATTAAATTTTCGGTAGCTGTATTGATTTTGTATAAATTTTACGCGTACTTGATAAGATTAAGGTATAGAATATAGATTATTCAACAACTAGGTCCATAAAACTGTTTGGAATGGACCAAGATCGGGTAAACTTTTAGGCATTAATTTGTTAGAAACTTTTACAGTATTGTTGTTTATGCATTGATTGATTTGCAAGCCATTTTACCTTTTTGAGGTAGGCAGGAAAAATGTTTTCTTGCCGAGGCCAACCTACGCCAATATGGGGTACAGGAGGAGGGGGATTATAAATAAAAATGTAAAGATCGTAAACTTGCTTTGGTTATTTTGTTGTGTTAGTAATGTCGGCCATAATTATTTATGGAATACATTTTATTTAGACGCAGATTCAGTGGTAGCCCGGGACCTGTGTATTTGGTCAATATTGCCTACAGGTTCACAAATTAATCACTGAATGTGACATTACAACAGTTTTCAATATGACCCAAGAATGTGTTAACTGGTTTTAAATGATCCATTTAAAACAAACCTTCTCCACAGAAGACAGTTGTGTTTTATAGTTATTTAAATTATAGAATATGAAGTGAAAAACTTCCGGCCGAATTTCTTCTTCGTTTTTCTTCTGCAGCCTGGGCACGTCTGGACTAAAATGTTATATCCGCCCCTGACATCAGGATTACGTACACGTTTTTATCATTTTAGTAAATGTTGAAATAATGAAACACTCACCTTTTCAGTTGCACCTTGCACTGTGTTTTGATTGTCTAGACATTTTTCGTAACCTTTCACTAATCTGATTTATCTATACACCAATACCACGAGGGAATCGTTAGAAAGGTGGATTGGATCGTTAGTAATACATGAGGGAATGATAATTAATCAGGTAAGTGATATCACAAACTTGGAGCACGCGACATGATAACCGTCTTTATTTGACTACCATACACTCACTTAAAATAAATACATATATTTAACAGTTTATATTAATAATTTATCACTCTCTTGGATATGTTCAAGATTTGAGATCACATAACATTAATTTGTGTCGACGGAATCATTAATGTATGCGCTTAAACTCGATGTGAAGGATGGGAAACAGTTGAATAGATGCGGGGCGCTCTCGGATCCTAATTCCTTTTGAATGCAGTCAATGTTCTTTCTTTCACTTGCTTTCACCATGATTGTGACTAAATATAGGCATTTAATTCGCTAAAAGCTTAAAACATGCTTCGATACACAGGTTATTTATGAATAAGACTCATCATTAACAGAAATAATGTTTAGTACAATACTTTATTTTGATAACTGATGTCCATACTTTTATTCATGTTGGTGAAAACAACAGTCTTGACAGCCTGAGTTCTAGACAGGTACTACGAGTGGACTTTTAGCGAGCATTATGCATCATCACTGTTCTATTACTGTATACGATAAACTTTTGTGTTGCCACAAATATAAAATTGACTATTTGCTAAGAACTAAGTAATAAATTAACAGCATATCTTGGATTACAGCACACACCTATATCTGAAATGATGACACACGTAGCATACGACTACTTTTGTGTGTAATTGTTCACAAATGATACCCAATTTTAATCAATTTACTCATGTGATCTAATCGACTAAAATGGGGACCAGTGTGCATGGCGTGTAATGGTCAGGTTCGACAGATGGTTTGATTACTGATTTACAGAGCAAATCCAAGACACTACCTTAAATGGTGATTTACTAAACATGTGGTCGTTAACAAATGTTGGGTAGTATAACAGCACATCCTTCCTTATAAAATGGCTACTGATATGACGTATAATCTGTATTATAGAGCTCATGGCGTTACCAAACGGCATACCTAAAATGTGTTATCAGCACCTTTCATCTTGGGATGCCATGGGCCTGGGTCTCTATTGTGCCTCCAGTCTTTGTTGGCAAACTACACGTATTGCTGTGTTCGCTCGATGCACAGCTAACGGTTAAATAGACAGGTTTGAAAACAAAATCATTGACTTGCTGCAATGTTGTCCTTTAGGCATAGGTTTTTTCTCCATTATGAATTGCTTCATCGGTTACTAATCGTCAGCAGATCTGTTTCAGTCTAGCAGTTTAACACATGGCTAATAAGCGTAAATACGTGTGAGTTTTCATGTACATTCAAATATACTATTCAAAAAAGAAACACCTAAGACATAAAAACTAAATTATGCAAAACAGCAAATTAGTTTGTAATGTATACATATAATGTGATTTATAAAAATAAAGTTTGTTTTATTTAACGACGCCTCTAGAGCACATTGATTTTTATCTTATCACTGGCTATTGGACGTCAAACATATGGCCATTCTGTCATATTTCTTTAGAGGAAAGCCGCTGCCGCCACATAGGCTACTCTTTCCGATAAGCTGCAAGTAGTCTTTTATATGCACTTTCCCACATACGGCCTTTGATGAACCAGCTAAGGACCACTGGTTGGAAAGATAATGTGATTTGATACTCATTGCAAAATTTATCTGTGACTTTATTGGGCCGCCATACCTTCACCCAATAAAAGGCATTTAGGTGGAGCTGGATCACCTTGTACAACAGCATAATGCATCACTCTTTAAAGTGGCTAAGTTGTACAACATTCGTCTGAGATGTCGTGGAACGTTCCTCGTAGTGGACAGAGTTAGTAATTGTCTGTTACATTCAGTAGTGAGCAACTATTACACTGAAGTATGATCTTTGAATGTCCTGTCTGGGAAATCATACAAAATTTACTTTATTGTAGATCATGCATCACAAACATCATTTAGTTGACATCTAAGGCCAAGTAAAAATAATTCTGTTTCATGTCCACCCACGTTTCATAATAGACGCAGATACGCTATAAGCAATATAAATTTTAATTGTGAACACGAACAGAATATTTAATCAAGGATTGTAATTAAATGGAAACAAGGAAATGTTACTTTTGTATAATAGCATAAATTATTAAAAGCCACTGAACGTTTTTTTAAATAAATACTTTACATTAAAAATTCGTTTCAAATTGTCAGTATTGATTCATGATTTGTACTGGTGAGGTGAAGTATTTTTTTTATACGGGTCCGACCTCCAATTTGGTTCGGACCCGTCTCCCCCGGGTCCAGTGTCCTAAGACTAGGACACCGGGCCCGGGGCAGAGGTTAGTGTTAGTAGGAGACTCGAAACCCGCTGCTTTTTACTTTGGTTGGTTTACGCCTTTGTATAATCCACAGGGTATGTGTACAGGTTTAGGCATAATACATAATTATTCTTTTATATTAAATATTTACATACTAAGTTAAATTATATAAATCCCATTTTTTAAATATAAATCTGTAATTTATCAAATTAATATATCCCATCAAATAATTTAAAGTTCTGTAATAATTGTTAATGAAGAGTAAAGGTATTTTTTTTAATATTAAATACTAGTAAGATACGTACTGGATGATTTTTTCCTTTTTTGTGATATTTTATGACCTGATTTTATGATTTGTGATTTGTTTGAATTATAGAGTATTTTATCAGTTATTGCCTTGTATTTAGATTTTTTATAGTTCATATATTGTATTGGATTGTATTTGTTACAGGGTAGAAAGATATATAGAGAGAAAGAAAGACAAAAATGTAATTGAGAATAAAAGATGGTCCATGCAAACTGTTTTGTCATGATCAATGAATCTAGATCCGATATGCTACAGTAATATAGGCGTACTTTCTGCCAGGTCTGAAACAGCAATAACGTTATTACATTAATATTATAAGGCACGTGTTATGGAAGAAATCGAGTAAAACGTTTGTTATAGTAATAAGGCATGTGTTATGGAAGAACTCGAGTAAAATGTTTGTTCTAGTAATAAGGCATGTGTTATGGAAGAAATCGAGTAAAATGTTTGTTATAGTAATAAGGCATGTGTTATGGAAGAACTCGAGTAAAATGTTTGTTATAGTAATAAGGCATGTGTTATGGAAGAACTCGAGTAAAATGTTTGTTATAGTAATAAGGCATGTGTTATGGAAGAACTCGAGTAAAATGTTTGTTATAGTAATAAGGCATGTGTTATGGAAGAACTCGAGTAAAATGTTTGTTATAGTAATAAGGCATGTGTTATGGAAGAACTCGAGTAAAATGTTTGTTATAGTAATAAGGCATGTGTTATGGAAGAACTCGAGTAAAATGTTTGTTATAGTAATAAG
>JAULBS010015367.1:0-10955 GCA_032355785.1 Symmetromphalus regularis | reverse complement strand
AGTAGAGGCATTCACACAGTAGACACATTCACACAGTAGACTCATTCACACAGTAGAAACATTCACACAATAGACATTCACACAGGAGATACATTCACACAATAGACACATTCACACAGTAGACACATTCACACAGTAGAAACATTCACATAGTAGACACATTCACACATTAGAAACATTCACACAGTAGAAACATTCACATAGTAGACACATTCACACATTAGAAACATTCACACAGTAGACACATTCGCACAGTAGAAACATTCACACAGTAGACACATTCATAAAGTAGAACAATTCACACAGTAGACACATTCACACAGTAAAAACATTCACACAGTAGACACATTCACACAGTAGAAACATTCACACAGTACACATTCACACATAGAAACATTCACACAGTAGACACATTCACACAGTAGAAACATTCACAGTAGAAACATTCACATAGTAGACACATTAGAAACATTCACACAGTAGACACATTCACACAGTAGAAACATTCACACAGTAGACACATTCACACAGTAGACACATTCACACAGTAGACACATTCACACAGTAGAAACATTCACAGAGTAGACACATTCCCACAGCAGAAACATTCACAGAGTAGACACATTCACACAGTAGAGACATTCATATAGTAGTAGCATTCACACAGTAGACACATTCACACAGTAGAAACATTCACACAGTAGAGACATTCACACAGTAGAGACATTCATATAGTAGAAACATTCACACAGTAGACACATTCACACAGTAGAAACATTCACACAGTAGAAACATTCACACAGTAGACACATTCACAGAGTAGAAACATTCACACAGTAGACACATTCATATAGTAGAAACATTCACACAGTAGACACATTCACATAGTAGATACATTCATATAGTAGTAGCATTCACACAGTAGACACATTCACACATTAGAAACATTCACACAGTAGACACATTCACATAGTAGATACATATGACCAAGGACACCCCGAACGTGAACGTTTTACCAAATGACTTTATTCTTAAGGAAGTTTACCAAATATAAAAAGGGTTTTAAAAATTGGACAAAAGGTATAATAATTTTGACATAGAAATTTCAGGAGAAAAAAAAGACTATTAAATATTTTATGTAGAAATAAAACTGTTGGTGTTTGTAAATGTTTACACTTTTGATACAATTAATGACGTAAAAAGAAATAACTTTATTATCTGATGTATACTATACCCAATGTTACAAAAAATGCGGTTTATTGAGTTTTTTTTTCTACCGATTCAGCTCATCGCCCTCATTTCTTTGTGTACCTATCCGCATGCCGTTGTGTATGTTAGCCAATTATGAAATAATGTGTTAGAAATGTCATCAACTACACATTCCTTTTTCCTTTTAAACGCATACTCTTACGGACCTGACCTAATTAATTTCCAAACAAAGAATTAATTTTAAATATAAACATTTCATTTGTCCATAGAAATACTTCATTCAACTACCTACATAACCACCGGATCTCGCTTATTATCAATATTTTAACAATAATAATGAATTATGCTCACGGACAAATAAATCGGAAAAAAATAACAGGTTTTTTTTCCGTTGAAGGTGTGACGTATATATTTCGGGTCACGTGATGAGTATTCCCTCGTTAGCCGTTATTTAAAAACGTCTGAATATTTTTGTAGCTGCAAAAAACATTTCGTACCCATTTATTTCGCCCAACAAGGAGTTCCAATCTTGAAATTTGAAATTTTTAAATATGTAAAATATCGATCGACTCAACATGGAATTCCATATACCATTGTTCAGTTAAAATGTCTTGCGTGATATGAAGACGAGATCAAATATAACAAATCATGTAAGTTTCTTTCGTAATCAATATTTAGAGTACAAAGTCCCTTAAATTCCGTGGGAGTATGCCTTTAAGAATCACAGAAAGCACTGGTTGATGGAAAAAATCACATAAAGCACGGGCTCAGCTATCTTTTTGTATTGGGAGGTGAGAGTCCGATTTTTTAATGTTTTATAACTACAATTTCCCGTTTCAATCAGTGGAACACAACTGGTTTAACAAAGGCCTTAGGGTGTGTTGTCCATGGAAAGATTATAAGAAAAAATAAAAATAAAAACTTCTTGCTAATAAGAAAGGGTAGTCAGTGTGGCACTAACGGGTTTCTTCCGAAGACCATGTGTCTCAAACACCGTGTATTGGTCACCAAGCAGTGGGTGTATAATCAATGTGCTGGAAGGATTTTAAAATCAATACTTTCATTTCCTACTCTTTATATCGCCAACCTCTGCAATTCAGAAAATGTCCACATCTAAATAAATGCTGTGGAAAAATAGTGTCCACGACATTTTGCACGGCAATTTTAGCGTTCACACGTTAATAATAAGAAAAAATACACTTAAAAAAAAAAAAATTACCACGGCAAAAAAAGTGCCGCGGAGCATGAAAATCTCTGCGGCTATCACTACGGCATTGCCGATTACCGCGGACATTTTCATGGTTTGTTTTGTATAGGAAGTCACAGCCCGACGTTCCTTTCCTTTGCCTCTCTTGTACTCTGTATCTGTGCAGCCTCTACATTTTAACTTTATTTGTATTCATGTTCTCATCTGGTGAGATTTTCCATAATAACGGGAACAATTGGTCGTTGGCCTAGAACTGACGCACAAAGACAATGCTGTGCACAAAACCAGATTAATCATACATCGGCATGGTAATTTTGTTGTCATGACAAGGATATAGGGATTACAATTAATCCCACCTAACGAGATGATAATCACATAAAGCCGGGTTTAAAATTCAGCTGCGCATAGTTACTGACCTTTCCAGTGATTCTTTCTCTCCTACTTTGTGATCTTGTTGTGAGTCAGACTAATGGATGAGGTATCATGGCATTTATTTTTTGCTTTATTCAGAAACGGTGCGAAACTGTAAACAGAATCTCTTTAGAATTGCTAATGTTGTTATGTGCAACTGTGTCATGTTGTGATATAAATAGACACAATGAGGCTAAAGATTTTACTTTGAATTCTTAGACAATGTGGTCCATGCCCTAAACAAAAAAGAAAAGTTTGTTTTATGTAAGGACGCGTCTAGAGCACAGTGATTATTATCTTATCATCGGCTATTGGACGTCAATCATATAGTGATTCTGACATATTTATTTAGCGGAACCCCGCTGCCACCACATAGGCTACTCTTTCCGCCAAGCAGCAAGGGGTTCTTTATAAGCACTGTCCCACAGGCAGGACAACACATATCTCTTATTTTCGTGCGAACATAATAACAATAATAATGTTCATTTATATAGCGCTAAACTCCACACTAATGTATGCTCAAAGCGCATTACATAAATCAAATGACATGATTAAAACAATAACATAGTAAAACAATTTGTAGGATGATATTAAAATAAATAAATATGATTTTGGTAGCCAATGAAGAGTCTTTAAAAGAGATGTATCTTTAGTCTGGCAACTACAATAAGGATCGATGATCGCTTCTGTTTGTGTAATTATTAAAATATATATTATATTGTCCAGTAATCAAACGAATTTTAGCATAGAATATACAAATACAGTCACTTCCAGATATTTTAGCAATATAATATACAAATACAGTCACATCCTGATATTTAACAATAGAATATACAAATACAGTCACATCCTGATATTTAACAATAGAATATACAAATACAATCACATCCTGATATTTAACAATAGACTATACAAATACAATCACATCTTGATATTTAACAATAGAATATACAAATACAATCATATCTTGATATTTAACAATAGAATATACAAATACAATCACATCCTGATATTTGACAATAGACTATACAAATACAATCACATCTTGATATTTAACAATAGAATATACAAATACAATCATATCCTGGTAGGTATTGTGATCAAATCTCAGTTTTGGCATGGGATTTTTAATCTCGGTAGCGGCTCCAAACCAGTGAGTGCTCCACAGAACTCAGAGGGTAAAGTAGCCTATGTGGCGGTAGCGGATATCCCCAGAATACCATGAGTTGAAAAAGTCTGACACCTAATAGCCGTTAAACAACCAAACTTTTCCTTTTCCATGTACGCCCTGCAATTAAGAAAATGTCCACGGCAAAATAAATGCTGTTCAGAAATAGTGTCTACAGCATTTCCCACGGCAATTTTAGCGTAAAGTATACTTTATTTAATTTTAATAATAAGAAAAAATACATCTTGAAAAAAAAATAGTCCACAGCAAAGAAAAAAATAAATAATAATGCCGCTGAGAATGAAAACCTCCACGGCATTGCCGATTGCCACGGGCTATTTCAGGGTTGCAAGAACACACGAAGAACAGTTCATACAAGAAAACGTCCTTCATATCACACTACTGTTTCTTGCGTTCACTTCGAAAGAAAGGAAAATGTTATCCAACGAATGGGACACCCAATCTACAATGGAGTTATAACCTTGGTCGACACCATTGAATTGTCATGGAGAACAAAGAACGCCTGAACATTCATCTGCCAAGGTTAACGCACAATAACACGAAACACTTTGATTTCTGATACACGGCAGGCAAATTGTACATCATACCTTGCCGTCTGCAGCGCCACTGAAAAGCACCACAAGGAGGTAAAACCCGAAATAATAGTCGTTATGGCGACCTTGTTAAATTCACTGTGGGCCCTTACGAATGTCGCTGACCCCATCAGAAGGCAGCTGCCGTGTTGATACTATTTTGTTTCATTTGTTAACCATTATGAGATAAAAGTTTTTCGTTTTTCTCAAACAGTTTCAGTGGCGTTATAAACATAATAACAAGGCACCCGGGGCACAGCTAACAATTGGCAAACGCTTCGTGTCAGAGTTTGGCGTCTGCTGTATTCAAAATGTATTTTATTCATGACAATGTTCAGGTATTTTTGTGTCATTGAAAAACCTTAAACAGAGTTATAGGTTAACAGAGTACTGGATACATATATCGACCCCCATTTCCTACGGGCATGTATATAAAGATATTAAGAGCACATAAAATTATAAATCATTTAAACAAAATACGAACATGTGACAAACTCCTGACAACCTGATCGACCGTTCTCACCTTATTTCAAGCATTGCTTTGTATTACGAACAGCTGCGTGTTATTTCGCCATCAAAACGTGTCTAGATTTTACAAAACACTTTAAATAGCTAAGCTGTATAATAGAAGATACATATATCGCCAAAACCCCGTGTCGGTGCCATTTAATACTGCCAACAATGAGATGTAATTTAGTCTAGTGCAACTTGCTACAGCTGCGTGCGGTTGCACCATCTTATTCGACATCACCTATTTCACACCTCAGACGTAGGTTTTCTAAAACTACAACAACAAAGGACAAAAAAAAAAAGACCAAAAAAACAAACAAAAAAGAAAAAAAAAATAAAGAAAGAAAAAGAAAAAAAAAGAAAAGTAAAAAACCAAACAAAAAAACCCCGGGTTTAGTGATACCTTATTCATTTTTATTTGAGAATAATCCTAGAAATAGAAAAGCATATACATGTATTTACTGTAGTTAGAAATACAGACCCCTAGTTCAGGTTATAAAAAGGAAAGGATTCTCTGTTTAACGACACCCCTGCACATTATTTATTCAGGAGCTATTAGGTGTTAGACATAAAAATGGTGTTTTGCGACTCATGGTCTTTAGAGGAAACCCAATACCGCCACACAGACAACTCTTTCCGATTAGCAACAAAGGACATCTTATATGCTCTTTTCTACAGACATGACAGCACATACCACGGTGATTGATAAACAAGTTGCGGACCTCTGGTCCAAGTTATGTACACCTACTCACAGAGCCTTGCAGAGCACTCACTCTAACACGGAACCGGTATCGAAATTAAATACTCCATTCCTCTACTGAAATTTGATCCCAGTACCTACCAACCACGTATCGTCCATATTTTAATATTTTATTGTCAATCAAATTTGTTTCGATGATTTTCGAAAGTAAATCGCATGCCAGTGTGTTCTTTAATTTCTTTGATCTAATAGTTTAACATTGCAACTCGTTTCTCGGAAATAATAGCCTATGTGGCGGTAACGGGTTTCCTCTGCAGACCACGAGTCGCAAACAAAATAGGTTTGACACCTAATATCCATTTAATAAACAGACAATGGTTGGTTGGTTGTATTTATTTCTGTACTTATATCCAGTTAAGGTTCAATCATGCTGTCTTGGACACACAACTCAGCTTCCTGTGCTTCTGTCCAGAACAGAGGTTAGTGCCAGTAGTGGAGACGAAACCCACTGCCGCTAAACTAATGCAGCTACTCTTATCGATAAGCAGCAAGGGATCTTTTATTTGCAGTATTCCACAGACAGAATAGCACATACCATGGCCTTTTATAAACCAGTTGCGGACCATTGGTCCAAGTTATGTACACCTACCCACTGAGCCTTGCTGAGCACTCACTAGGGGTTGGAGTCTATAATGAGATTAAAAATCACATGCCTCGACTGAGATTCGATCCCAGTACCTATTAGTCACTAGTTCAACAACTTGACCACTGCGCCACCGGGACCGGTTATATATAAACAGACAATTCTTTCTTTCTTCTTTTTTCTTCTCACCCATCCCTTTTTTTCTTGACCTTGACCTGTTGATTTTGCACAATAATAAAAAATAATAATAAAAATAAGAAATATGTAAATAGTATTACAAAATGTGAACTACTGGGAGCGTATCGTGATGAACAACACTAACAACACGACGTGCTTGATTGCGATTTTTCAGATACGCAGAGGTCCTTATACACACAACACAAAACAACACAGTAAAAGTACAACAATTCCATCAAACCCAGAGGACAGTGACCGAATTATTAAAGAACGCAACATCAACGACTGACGCAAATGTTTGATGTGGGCTTTGGACTGACCCGTGTGCGCTGAAACCGTGACACAATCTTCAGTGTTTCTGTATAGCAAGACTATAACCATAGCTTAGTAGACTTTATGAGTTTGAACTTCAGAGTAATGTTTACACTAGAAGCATCCATTCAACCATAAATCCTTTAATGACTCTGCTTGGGAAGAACACAAAATGATCTGCTTCAATAACAAATTACCACGTCTTCTAACCCACAGAGCACAATCCGAGGACGTAATAAAAAAAGATAGTGAAAAAATACATATGCACGTTATGCTTCTCCGGTTTTGAACACACCTGTTTCTTTTATTATTATTTTTTATTATCACTACTTCTTTTATATGTCATATTAGTATAAGCAGACAGATATCTGAAGAAAACATCCAAATACGACATTTGTACACACATTTTATTTCGTTTAAAAAAAAAGACAGGAATGTTTATTAAGCAACACCTCAATACGTGGATTAACTGCTGGCTATTTAGAGGTCAAACGTAGTATAATTGGTGATATTTGGTCATGGTCTGGAGGGCGAGTGAAAAACACTGTTGAAGTCATGTATGCTACTTATTTTTCTCCACCGGCAAGTCTCCTATTTGCACTTTTTCTGAGATGCAAGAGTACATGCTATGCAGGCGCGGATTAAGAATTTCTGAAAGGGGGATCCAAATGTGGATATCTTAAAAGAGCGGGTCCAAAAGTGATGAGTGAATAAAAATATGGATAAATTGTTAATTTTCACGTCCTTCCACTCGGAAAAAGGTTAAAAAAAAAAATATATAAAAAAAATCGACTAGAGGGGGTGGGTCCAGGACCCCCTGGATTCGCTTCTGCTATGGTCGCTGGAATGGGACTAAATAGGCTCAGTGAACGCAATCTTCAGATGGTAACTAGTTGTTAAGATATTGTTACATTTATGTTTGTATAATGATAGCACATGTTCTTAACAAGCAGCTATAGTTAACACAGTCTATACACGAGAAGAAACCTTCTGCATGTCATATTATGGTGTTATGTTTCTGTAAAGTAGTTAAGTGACGTATATGTTCTCTGTCTGATAGTCCATTATTTTCGCTTTCATCTGTACGTTTTTATTATGTTTGTCAACACAAACCAGGTAGTTCATATAAACTAGCAACATTTTCATAAATAAATATAAAAATTGAAAAAGAACTGTTTAGAATTCACATCGGTGTATATAATACTGTTATCTCTCTCTGAATCTCTCCAAGTATCAAATTAACAATAATTTTACAAACTCCACTTTACATCGTATAGTGCAGAACCGTATCATGTTGTATTTAGACAAGTATGCTTATTCATCATTTAATCATAACCGCCCATAAAAATCATCATCAAAAAAAAAAATATATATAGAAGCAACCCCCACCCCCAAACTCCCAGCTGCTACAAATATAGCACAAAACAAAACAACATAATATATATAATATAATATCGAAAATTCCTTTGTGTCTCTTGCCAGGCAATGTGGCTTCTTAATCTGTGTTTGTCCATATGATAGAAAAGAAAATATATGCACGGCCATGATTGTGTGGATGCTACATTCTACTTAAATGAGTAACACACCTTCAAAACTAACAACAACCCAACTACAATGGAGCTACATATCACTTAGCTAGCTATTGAATTCCATGACTGGATACTAATTTCTTGGACAAGACCTACAGAATGTGTAATGCTTTTTTTTATTTCTGAGTTAAAACGTCGAGTGAGAGACACATTTAGTAACCGACCTCAGTGAAATTGTTTGATCACCTGGTTCAAGGTAGTCTGATACGTGGTTCGAATACTAGTCGATAATTTAAATCGCATTATCGGCTACAACCCAATAGTGAATACTCATGTCATGAAAAGCTGGACGCCAAACGAGAAAACCGGATTACAATTGAAATTTTGCAGTTTTCATGTTTTACTCATTCATGTAGTTTAAAACATGACAAATGTTTTGCAGAAAACAGATTTGCTTTATCTTTTACAGTTTTTTTATTTATAAATTTTTAAAATCTTGTTCTCCTGGAGGCACTAAGGGGAGTATAATACTACTACTACTACTAATAATAATAATACTAATAATACTAATAATAAAAATAATAATTATTATTTAACGACATCAGTAGAAAACATTAATCATCAGCTATTGAATGTCAAACCTACTGAACCTACTGAAACGTAGTCAAAAGTGAGCTAGCCTCCGACGGGATTTGAACCACTGTCATCAGCTTGAACAGGAGGAAAACTCAATCAGAGCAAGTGTCCATCGATGGTGTTCGATCCTACGACCAAAGCAAAGAATGCAACCAAGATTGAGGAAACACACTACCGCTACATTTCCGATCAACAGCAAGGTATCTTTTATGTCAGATACCATGTCTTTGTTACACTAGTCGTAAACTACTAGCTGAAACAGGAAATAGCCCAGTGGGTTCGATGAAGAGGGTCGATCCACTGATCCATCGAACTTCAAGCGGACGCTCTACCACTGAGCTACATCCCGCTCCTTGAACATCAGAAGCATAAGAAAGCAATTCTAGTGTTGTAACCATCCGCTAATTGAGTATCAGAATAATAAATATGGGAGCGGAATGTAACTCAAGCGGTCCTCATTAGACCCATTTGCAGTTTGGGGTATTTTCTATTCCAACCTGTCGTCCACAACTGATCAATCAAAGGCCTTTCTGGAAAGAGTAGCCTATGTAGCGGCAGGTGGTTTCCTCTAAAGAAATATGTTGGAATGACCACGTGTTTGACGTCCAATAGAATATGATAAGTTAAAACACAATGTGCTCTAAAGGCGTCGTCAAATAAAACAAGTTTTACTTTTAGTATCAGAATATACATTTGACAGTAATTTACGCCAAAACCTTTGTTTTATTTAACGGCGCCTCTATAGCACATTTATTTTTATCTTATCATCGGCTATTGGACGTCAATCATACGGTCATTCTGGCATGTTTAGAGGAAGCCCGCAGACGCCACATAGGCTACTCTTTCCAATAAGCAGAAAGTGTCTTTTACATGCACTGTCCTATAGACAGGACAGCACATACCACGGCCTTTGAAGAACCAGTTGTGGACCACTGGTATGAACGGAAAATAGCCCAAATTGCAAATGGGTATAATTTACGCGTGCAATATCTTACGTATTTGCATATAATATATATATCTATTCCTCAGTCGTAGTCATAGATACAGTTTTGAACATGATAACCGCTTCGTCAACAAATTATATCACAAACTTATTTTAATAGAGAAATTGTGAGAACTGTAACAAAACAACTAATCTTTTAGTCTGTTTTTATTTGTTGACCATTTTTTTTCTGTGTTTATCAGTCCACACAGTCGACCGATTACCTTACAAATAGCGACGTTTAGTTTGATTATTAGTGCGCGACCTGTCTACGACTTTTTAATTCATTTGAATTTTATGCAGTATATTTAAAATACACATTAAAGTTACGACTATAGAAAAGAAAGATTTTGAAAAAGACAAAACTAAAACGTGACTTAAATGATGAGTAACAATTAATTTGCATTTTTTGCCCATCAATATCAAACAGTCAGCCATTGTCCTTGTTTCACTAAAAAAAATATTTCTGTAGAAAAATAATGAAAATGTAATAACCAAAAGAAACTATCTGATAGATTTGATCATGCGCAGTAACCACCCACTTTACTAGAAACAATGTCATCATGACATTGTCATGACAACCGTAGGTGGTCGGAGAAATTGACACTGGTTAAACACAAACTCGTTTCAAATAAATAAACATATATTCTCTCATTCTTACATATGTAAGATAGAGTTATCCCATGAAAGAAAGCTATGAAAGAAATTTCTATCTTATATGGCAAATCACGTGCGCGTAATAACTTGTAGCCTCCAATAAAAAAGACGCCCCGCCTCCTTCCGCAGTCTAGCTTGCACTCAAAATAAATGAATGTGAGGCACATGGACACAACTAATTATACATACAATATTTCCAAAGTAGTTATATCTGCGTAAAT
>JAULBS010015356.1:0-10956 GCA_032355785.1 Symmetromphalus regularis | reverse complement strand
AATGTAATTGCACTGGGTCTATTTCTAAAGTCACTTGGTATATACTTTTTTCTATCAGCAGATAAAGATGTACAATTAAAAATATAATGAAACTCATCACCAATATATGTATTACATAAATGACTAATTCTGTTTTCTCCCTCAATATTTAACCATCTACCAGTTTCTATAGGGAGTTTGGTATTACCAGTTCTAAATTTACATAATATTCTAGCATTCTTGGTTGACAAGTTGATCAAATAATTTTCTAATTTCAATTCACACATAAACATTCTGTAGTTAATACCTACAGATGAATAAAATTTATCACTATTCCATTTTTGTAAATATTGATTACATAATATTTGTTTAACACTAACAGCATGTTTTAACCACAACACATTCACCTGTGAACACGAATATATATATATATATATATATTACATAAACCACACTCGTTTTGTATAGATCTGTTTAATAAAAGATAACCAAGGGATTGGTATAGACCTATATAATATACCAGATAATTAAGAGATATTACAAATAACGACATTTGCCCAAACTTTCGCATCCATATAACATAGGTTTTATAATCTTATCAAATAAATCTAACTGGCAGTCAATTGATAGATTAAACTGTCTACATTTTCTTAATATAGCAAACATTGCCTTTGATGCTCGGTTGATTAAATCTTTCTTAGCCTTTGTGAATGAGCCAGATTTACTCAACACGAGCCCAAGATATTTCACCTGAGTTACAACTTCTATTTCCTTATTGTTATATATAAAACAAAATTTATTACTTCTGAAATTGCCTCTTGAAAAAAAATCTTTGTTTTGAATTAATTTACTTTAAGTTTCCATGTTTTACAACATAATTCAAAACAGTGCAGTTAATGCTGTCAATCATCTGATGTTTCAGCCAGTAATACAATATCACCAGCATATAACAATACAAATAATTTCAGATATATACTGAGATCGTTTTCCAGTACATAAATTGTACATATTGAAGTCCCTTGATGTTTTCACTAGCTAAAAAATGTTCTAGGTCATTCAGATATAATGAAAACCAAAGTTTGTTTTATTTAACGACGCCTCTTGAGCACATTGATTATTTTCTTATCAGCTGCTACTGGACGTCAATCATATGGCCATTCTGACATATGTTTAGAAGAAACCCGCTGCTGCCACATAGGCTACTCTTTCCGATAAGCAGCAAGGGGTATTTTATATGCACTGTCCCACAGGACAACATATACCACGGCTTTTGATGAACCAGTTGTGGACCACTGGTTGGAACGGAATATAGCCCAAACTGCAAATGGGTCCACTGAGAAGGATCGATCCGACGACCGACCGGTTCACAGGCAGACACGCTACCGTTTGAGCTAGATCCTGCTCCCGTATGTGGGAAAGTGCATATAAAAGTTCCCTTGCTGCCAATGGAATAATGAAGACTACCTGTTAAAATTGATGAAATGTTTCGGACCCAGTAGCCGTTCATTAGTAAATTAATGTATTCTAGTGGAGTCCTTAAACAAATTAAATTTAAAATATATATTTTTTTTAAAGTAACGAAATAAACAAAAAAACAACTAAAACAAACAACATCAAATAGAAGACTTAGCGAGTTTTGAGAAAATTCTTCAATTATCATATGTCTGACGTTTAAACTCAACGACACCAGGCACGACATGGTTTCCAAATGAATAATAAATAGCAAAAACACATTAGACTGCCTTGCTAGCAAATTACATCAGATATACAAAATGATATGATTATACTAAATGCATGTATATTGTTGTCCCAAGAAAAAATATGCCAGGTGAAATTTAACACAAACTGACTGAATGCTAAACAAATTCCTACATATGAAAATAGTGTTTCGTTCATAAATTATGAATTTTTATTTTATTTTATATAATACAATAAACGGAGACGAACTCTCTGATGTCACATTAATGTTGCTACTCTTGTGTATAAGCAGCAAGGGATCATTTTGTATGACACTATCTCACAGACACCAAAATCCACGACCTTTGATAAACCAGATGTGGACCACTGGTCGGTATAAGTGGTTTACCAGTGGCGTAGCTTCCTTTAGGTACTGTAAACACATGCCTATATATTTTTTTCTTTAAAAAAAAAACAACCTCATAGTGCAGCTGCGGCGATATAGACTTTTAAAAATTTCCGAGAGGAACTGTGCCTACACATTTATTTATGCCAAGTTACGCCTGTGTATAACTACCTAATGCCAGTTGCGGAACACTCACTTTGAGATATATCAGGTACTACATCACAGGGGCCGGTGTCAGGTGTTTTGTTTTTTTCATGTCATTTACTATTGATTAAAGAAACATTATGGTTATAAACGCATAAGTATAAGTTTACTGGCACTCACACTTATTTGGAGCCGGTACCGAGATTAATAATTACATGACTCGACTGAGATTTGATCTCAGTACCCGCCAGGCGAGAGTCCGATTGCGTATTGTATATAAAAGGGAAATCATGGCAAAAAAACACATGTAGGTTTATTGGCGTTTATTTGTGAGATTAATAATACCGAGATTAAAAATGCATGCCTCGACTGAGATTTGATCCCAGTACCTATAGTCCGATGGCGTACTGTATATAAAAGGGAAAAAGTAAAGTTTGTTTTATTTAACGTCTCTAGAGCACATTGATTTTTATCTTATCATCGGCTTTTGGACGTCAATCATAATGGTCATTCTGACATTTATTTAGAGGAAACCCGCTACCTCCACATAGCACCTCGATAAGCAGCAAGGAGTCTTTTATATCCACCGTCCCACAGACAGGACAGAACATACCACGGCCTTTGGTGAATCAGTTGTGAACCACTGGTTGGAACGTAAAATACCCCGAACTGCAAGTGGGTCCACTGAGAAGGATCGATCCGACGACCGAACGGTTCATTGTCGGACATTTTACCGTTTGAGCTACATCCCGCTCCCCGTACATAAAGGGGAAATCATGGTTATAAACACATGTAAGTTTGTTGGCGTTTATTTGATTAACAATGGGCTGTGGTGTGTTAAAACAAACATTTCTATCCTATCCTATATTTTACTCACAGTAATACGCTAGCTCTACCCCTGTCACGTGTGTCAGTAAAATACATACGTCACGGACACTGCTAACACACTGTAAATGATGTGAGGGGTTAACATCTGTAACAAAGAGTTAACATTCTATTTCATATACTAGAGTGGTGTTATACATGGAACATACTTTACTAGCAATGGAGGATCTATAACATTTATAACATTTAAAACATTATTATTATTTATTCCTTTTTTTAACGTTAAAGTATCTGGCATCATATTATTCCCCTCCCCCCCCCCCCAACGGATTTTATGGATCCGCCACTGAATAGTGTAAAGTAAAACCTTCATTAACCTGCATTAACCAGCCACCAAAAGAGTCGCAAATAAGTGGCAGCTTAAAACAGGTGGTCTCTTAACAGAGATAATGTTGTGCAGTAGCTCAAATGAGATTTTAACAACTACAAACAAATCTGCACATTTTTAAAATCAGCCAATTTGATCTGAGAACGTTCGCAGAAGAAGAAGAAGAAAAAGAAGAAAAGAAAAGAGTGAAAAGTAAAGTAAATTTTTATTTAATGAAGCCTTTAGAGCACATTGATTTTGATCTTATCATCTTATCATATGGTTATTATGACATTTATTATGAGGAATCTCGTTGTAGCCACATAGGATATTCTTTCCGATAAACAGCAAAGGGTCTTTTATATGCACTGTCCCACAGACAGGACAACACATCACGGCCTTTAATGATCCAGTTGTGGACCACTGGTTGGAACGTAAAATAGCCCATAACTGAAAATAGGTCCACTGAGAAGGATCGATCCGACGACCGACAGCTTCACACGAAAAAGAAGACGAACAAGAAGAAAGAAAGAAAATGAAGAAGAAGAGAGAAAGAGAAAATAATGATTCTGCCGCTAACACCAAATAACATTAAAATATTTAAAGTATCGTTTGACCCCACGACCGAAATTTCTGCCACCGACCCTATTCTATAAATTGAAGATAAATTACAATGGTTAATTAAAAATCAGATCCCCAACCTCTAAGAGGTATGACTACGTTAGTAAGTAGATAATTTGAGGTAGATAATACGCAACAAAAGGCACACTTTGGCATGCACCGAAATGTCTTCAACCATCGGTAGTGTCAATCATAAATATATTTTATAACGGTTTTATTCCATAACAAGTACCACAATAAAATAAAAAAACATCATACACTTTGATACACTAAATATACACAACATAAAATTTTACATCTTACCACAGTTTACCAAACTGTCATACCATGATATTAAAGATTCTGTGGATTTCGTTCAAAGCAAAAGTATGAATCGATCTTCTTTGGCAAGTAATCTCCAACAGACAACGAGTGTTTTAAGCATGATAAATGAATGAGTAAACACTTTCCTGGGCACAAGCGCTTAGCTGCGCTCAGGACGAAATTGCTAGCTAGACTAGTTTTTACGCTTCATGTTAAACCCAATGAGAATGTTTGGTACCAGTCATAGTACTACGTAGCGACCGCGAATGCTAGCCAGTCCTGAACGCAAGGTTGGTTTAGGTTAGAATATGAGCCTGTGTGATATGTGCTGAACATCAGTTTGTTCTGATTAGAGCCTTGCATCTTTGACTACGATCATGAGTAAGTTACAGGATCATAGTTGACTGTGGAATAGCGTTTTATTCGAGATAGCCAGACTGGTGAATGTTGGTGAAATTCTTCACAATTAGCCAGTACACTTAGCGTATGAAGAAGTATATAGCTGGCCAATACGAACATCAAAAAGTGATAGCTGCTTACTCTAGCAACTTCATACGATGGAATAAAGGATGACGATGTATATAGCTAGTCAATACCATCATCAAAAGGGATTGTTGCTTACTCTAGCAACTTCATACTATGGAAGTAAAGGTTGATGCTGATAACATGAACAACTGTTGTTCATTGATGTACCTGCGATAGTCCAAGGTGTTCTTAGTCTATCCTTGTAACATTAAAACATAATTGTTAATTGTTATACCAGTTATAAACCATGTAGTCTGGTCGATTCTGATAACATAAACAAAACTTGTTCTTTGCTCTATCAACTGTAGACTATGGAGTCAATGGTCTATCCTGGTAATATCGTCAAATGCTCCCTGGTCTTTCAGCTCTGCGCTATGCAGCCAATAAGTGATTTTGATACCATTATGAACTATAAACCGTGGAGTTTGAAGTCGATTCTAACATCAACAAGAGCTATTCTTTGCTCTACCAACTGTAGACTATGGAGTCAATGGTCTATCCTGGTAATATCGCCAAATGCTCTCTGGTCTTTCAGCTCTATGCTATGCAGCCAATAAGTGATTTTGATACCATTATAAACCATAAACTGTGGAGTTTTGAAGTCGATTCTAACATCAACAAGAGCTATTCTTTGCTCTACCAACTGTAGACTATGGAGCCAATGGTCTATCCCGATAACATTGTCAATTGTTCATTGGTCTTCCACTTCTATGCTATA
The DNA here is from genome assembly GCA_032355785.1 of Symmetromphalus regularis. Taxonomy (NCBI): domain Eukaryota; kingdom Metazoa; phylum Mollusca; class Gastropoda; order Neomphalida; family Neomphalidae; genus Symmetromphalus; species Symmetromphalus regularis. The sequence goes on along the minus strand of JAULBS010015356.1, from coordinate 5,391 downwards.
CAGCCAATAGGTGTTTCGGATACAGCTAACACTAACAACTGCTCTAAGAACAATGCCATGTAGTCAGTATTCAGTGCCCGTAAACAGCTACAACGCCATCATATTATTGTATCAATGAGGTTCAAAACATCCTAGTCTCTGTGTAACATCCACAAGACAGATACTTTCATTAACTATGATGTCTACAGTGTCAACTCCGACGACATCCAGTTTTTACTTTTATTCCACTGATTCGGACTTTCGATGACTGCCAGAAAAGTAGGCCCTTACTACCTTAATAATAAAAATAATGCTTCGGTAACTTTCTGCGTTTTTCCTCTAGAGATATATGCACTGCAGGAGATGGTTATCAGAATGTTTCAGGTTTTTTTTTACAAGTTTCTGTGATGACACATCATTTATGAAAAGTCTATGTACTAGGATTCAAACCCGTTGCACTGATTCACATAACATATTTCAATTCTAGGTCGTAACCTCCAGTTAACATTTGAAAACGAGAACTGTCAAACATTTGGTCCAAAAGCAATACAAAACATAGTACTCCACTCTTCGCCCAACACAGAATTGATGTCTGTTGTCTCTAAATGGGTGTAAAGTGATATACGTACTGGTATTTCTTTTCCCCATTTCATCTTCCATTTACAATCGTGATACAAACACAGACAAGGATTACCCACAAAGAGACTGATGAAGCTAAAGATGAGGATTTGTACTCACTAGCCACTAGAGGAAGAACTTGTCCTCCTCCGTACACGGAGTTAATGTGCATGCCCATGGTGACGGAATCGCACTTGACCAGCGGTTCCTGGAATGAGGTAGGACGCTTATCTCTGAAGCGTCTGACAGGCTCGTCGGTGAACCTCTGTCCAACATACAGGTGCAGCTTTCTGTGCACCACCTCCATCTTGAGAACCTCCTGTTCGATATTCGGCAGCTGGATCCCAAGAGTGATGCAGCCATTTGTGAACGTCACATCCTGCTCCACTCCCAGCTGCCACGTCTTAGCCTTTCCGCACTCTCGTCCGTTGTAGTGGTTCAGGTGTTCAGTGACCCTGATGTCTTCTGGCGTGATCTTCAATCTCGTGACCTTGAAGCTGTAGTCCTTAGCGTTAGGGATTAAAGACGATGGTTTTCCTCCGGCGTAGCTTCCTTTGGCAAAGAGGGTGAAGCTTGGCACCGTGCACAGTGGGTCCTGATAGTAGTCGTACCGTCCCTGCCATGATTTGTCGTCTGATAAGAAGGACAGCCATCTTGTTAGAAACATCCCACGCTGTCTTGACTCACAGCGCGTGCTCACCCATTCTCCCTGCAACGTCATGATACTTCCATGATGCGTGCGCAGCTCTGGCGGGTAATACTCGTTGGAGTTCGCAACTCTGGCACATACACCGCATCCCTCAGTCTGAAAATAGATATAAAATATATCAGATGGTTGCATTATACCAAATCAATTATCATTGCTAACAATGTTTCTAATGCTAATTAAAATTTAAAGGTACTATACTTTTTCTTTTAATTCACGTTCCAGTGATTGCTCATCTACTTGCATATCAAATATGGACAAACCTGTCTTAAGCAGCCACTCACTGGTGTTACAAAGTGTCGTCTTAATACAGGTGGCTGTTCAATACAGATTATATTGAACTGAGCTATCTGATACGCGAGTAAAAAAAAGCTGACCCTATAAGACTGACGACTGCTTAATATAGGTTATATTATACTTAAATAGCTTATTTGAGAGAAAATAAAGGTGACGCTTCAAGACATGTGAATAATTAATACGGGGGCAGGGGGTGCCATCATATGCATATGTGATATGTTCTAACCTGTTTGTGGAATATACATGTATATTGAAACATAAAAATACCTCATTATAAGTAAAGAAAAATGTTGCGTTTTCAATGCTTTTCAGTATAATATACACTGTAGTATACCCTTGCTGCTAATCGAAACAGATTAGTATGGAGTTGGTGCCATTTCTTCTATTGTGTGCAATTACCGGGGCCAGTTGTTTAAAGCATGGTTAAGAATGGATTAATGTAACATTTCCCGTTTAAATTTCTTAATAGTGCCAACATTTATTTTTAATGGACACCTTTAATAATTGCAAATTAAATTCCAACATATCTTTCAAGTCACTATTTGATATGTTTCAAATTTTGTTTTTAAAATTTCCTCTTAAGAACTGTTTGAACAACAAGGTCAATATACTAGTATTTATCAGCCATTTTAATTTAGCCACTGATAAATAAATATGTTTCGATGTCGTTAACAAACGTCCCTTTCGACCTCAAACAGAAAAACAAGGATGCATCGTAAAGGCTGTGGGGTGATTTATTCATTTAATCCGCTCTGATCATGTTCGATTTGCTACTCTCGACAGCTTAAGTTTATGATCTCGACCTGTTTTCGTGGTGGTCTTGTTTTCGATCTGTCGGAAGTGGCGCTCTGCGCGCCAGCGAGATGAATCGATTGACGTACGACCAAGATGCCACCTCGAGATGTGAATGTCTTACATTAGAGCAGAAAACACACTCTCGGTTATGTCTCGACCAGAGCAAAGGTCAGCCATCAACAACATTTATTTGCTAAACGTATTCGTTTTAGAAATATTCCTGACAAGGAGGCCCTATAAAGAACAGTCGGTGCGTATCAGTGCAACGCAATATTGAAATGGACTAAAATCAATTATATGGTCTGATTTTGCTTTTGTTGTTTTTCGCTGTTTGCTTGCTTGTACTTATTATCGTGTTTATATCTAATTAAAGTTCAAGCACGCGGTTCTGGGCATACGTTTCAGCTTCCTGTGTTGTCTGTCCAGGACAGAGATTAGTGTTAGTAGCAAAGACGAAACCCGCTGCCGCTACATTAATACGGCTACTCTTATCGATAAGCAGCAAGGGATCTTTTATATGCACTGTTCACAAGACAGGATAAACCAGTTGTGGACCACTGGTTGGTGTAAGTCGTAAACACCTACCCACTCACTGAGATTAAAAATCCCATGCCTCGACTAAAATTTGATCCTAGTACATGCCAGCCACTAGACCGATAGCTTAACCACTGGGCCTTTTTTTCTTTGCCAAACTATGGTGCATTTTATATGCACTTCCCTATAATATATACCACAACATTTGATATGTCTGTCGTGAAGCATTAGACAGAACAGATAATACGGTATAATTATTATGCTCACTAACTGAATCAATAAGTTTAGGTTTTAACATATGTTCGTCCTTATATCAAACTGAAGTTCAAGCACGCTATCCTGAGCAAACAACTCAAATTCATATGCAGTCAGTTCAGTATAGATTTTACGTGAAGTGGGTACTCTTACTGGTAAGCAGAAAGTGATCTTTCCCCACAGACAATACAACACAAACCAGTCTTTGTAATACAAGTTGAGAATCACTGGTCAGGCCCCGCGGGAGGTGTAGAGGGGTCATGGTCCCCACTTTTTAGGGGACAACTAATCAAACAAATCACTAAAGATATATATTTTTTTTTTTGGCTGAATAAAAATATTTTCAGAATCGGTTATAAAATAAAGTGGCCGAAATCCGGAGACTTTTCGAAGTATGAGGAGGTTCCTGCTGGAACGCTGCTACCCTTCTATCACCTATTTTCCAGTGCCCCCTACCCTCCGCTCCACTTTCAAAGTCGCTCCGCGGACCATGCTGGTCGATGCAAGTGATATTATACTCTCCAAAGTTCTTACTGAGCCTTGCGGAGCACTAAATCAGAACTGGAAAAACAAATACTGATTTTTAAAAAAAACCATCGCTCAACTGAGATTTGATCCCATTACCTACCACCCACGAGTCCGACAACCTAAATGCACCACCAGTCGGTATTGATGCTAGAATTTATCGCACCTGAACCGGACGCTTAACCTCTAAAGTACTTCCGTTTCATTTTACTACCAGAGCCTTGGGGTGTTTACTTAAAAATACAAATATTGATATTGTACTTGCCTTCCTTAATAAAGCGCTATAGTTATGAGTACAATTCATAATTCTATATAACACATTCAGTGTCAGAGAGTTATGTACCGAGAACTTCACTTCTGCTAATATAGTGAAAGCCATAAATCCAAATGTTTTTGTTTGTATTGTGCCTATAGACTGCCGATTTTAGCTGGAGCTGAACGTATCCAAAAAGAGTAGTTTTTTTTTAAAGGTTGTGTACCTAGTCTATGAATGGATAGCTTTATCAATATTAGTTCTATTTAATGGGACTGCTCCTAAATATAAGACTAATTTATGTTTAAAACCGGTGGCAGTCGTAATATTAAAAAATTACATGACTTTGTATCTTGTTGGCAGTCTTCATAAAAATAGAAAATGTCTTACGATGACTAAAATAGTAAAGTGAAGCAATATATGTTTTATTTAACGACGCCTTTAGAACACTTGGATTTTTATCTTGTCTTCGGCTATTGGACGTCAATCATATGATAGTGAATCTTGTCTTCATAAACAACAACATACTGTACGATGTGTAAACCGGTGGTAGTCGTAATACTAGAAAATGCATGACTGTGTATCTTGTGGCAGTCTTCATAAATTAAAAAAAAAATGCTGTACGATGTCTAAACAGGTGGCAATCGTAATCAGTAGCAGATCCAGAAAATCTATTTAGATGGGGCGCTAAAGAATCCTTGGCTTCTTTAACATTAAAATAATAACAATCATAATTATTATAATATTATTTTTAATAAATCGCTACATTTATGGGGGAGGGCGGTAATAATAGAAAATACATAACAGTGTATAGTGTGGCAGTCTTAATAAAACTAGAAAATACTGTACTGTCTAAACTAGTCGCAATCGTAATACTTGAAAATACATAACAGTGTATATTGTGGCAGTCTTAATAAAACTAGAAAATACTGTACTGTCTAAACCGGTGGCAATCGTAATACTTGAAAATACATGACAGTGTATATTGTGGCAGTCTTAATAAAACTAGAAAATACTATACTGTCTAAACCGGTGGCAATCGTAATACTTGAAAATACATGACAGTGTATATTGTGGCAGGGTTCATAAAACGTGAAAATACTGATATCTGAACCGATGGCAGTCATAATACAACAAAATGCATGACTGTGTAACTTGTGGCAGTCTTCATAAAATTAGAAAATACTATACGATGTCTAAACTGGTGGCAATCGTCATAAAACTAAAATTAGTGCCTTTAACGAGAAAAGTATTCTATACAGAGAAAAATGAGCTAAGTAAGTAAATAAGTTAGTAAGTGAGCGAGCGAACAAACGAACGAACGAACGAACGAACGGGATACAGGAAGGAAGGAAGGAAGGAAGGAAGGAAGGAAGGAAGGAAGGAAGGAAGGAAGAAAGAAAGAACGACAGAAAGAAAAGACAGAAAG